>VCCN01000233.1:6749773-6764544 GCA_006491835.1 Architeuthis dux | reverse complement strand
TGTTTTGGTGCCAAATTTCGAGTTGCTTCCCCTTGACTAGGTGATCAAATTATAGAACAAAGAACACCCCCATGAAGGCCGTTGTGAATAAATGAACATATAGACGAGGAAAATAGTCTGACCATACCATACAAAATGATTAATCCACCCCATCTAACAAAATTCAAACAATAACTATTCAAGTCTTAAATTTTAACATACATAATCTTTGAGTAATTTGATATATTTTTTTTTTACTTGAGTCCTTAAAACGTGAAATTGAATTTTAGATTAGATAAACATGATTATTTATTTTGAATTAAACTTAGAAATACTTTTGATACCTCCAAAATACATGTCAAATGTGAATAGTTGAGTTAAAAGAATAGTATTTTGTTTGTCCAAGAACATTGTTTTTTGTTTTTTGTTTTCATTGATAGTGTTCTAAACTGTAATTGTATTCTGCAGGGAAAGTTGTACCAGAGGAAGCTGTCCTTGAAATGAAGGCCAACTTCTCGTTGCCTGATGAAAGCACCAAGTTATTTGATTGTATAGAATACATTGAGTTGCCTAAAGAAAAGGCTGTGAAACTTGTGGAGCAGTAAGTAGTCAACACATTCCCCTGTCCACATGGCTGTTACTATTATTTGTAATGTCTAGCTGTTTTATTATCATTTTTTTTTTTTTTTTTTTTTGCACTAAATATCTGAATGTTAGAAGAGCAAGTCTTCATCTGTTCACTTTCTGTTTCTTGATTGATTTAAAAAATGCTAAATTCATTCTTTTATCAAACAGATAAATTGCACAAATTTCCATCTGTCCGCTAGAGAAGCCTCTCTTGCATTGCCTTAGCGTTACAAGTGCTTTTTGTTTTGATATGGTGCTGCTTGGCGTCTTTAATTTCTTTTACTTAGTTTTTTTTTTATTTTGTTTCCCAGAAGCACTTCCTTAACACCCTTCTTCTATCTACAGATAAAGCATTCTGGCTACTATGACAACATCCCTTGTTGCCAAACGACCTCATTGTCTTTACGGGAGATTTTCATTCCTGAATTGCATCCTGCCACTTTGACCTGTGCTAGATCATTGACTATTCCACTTTTGTTTCTACTTTCCAGATGTCTCTCTGCAATTATTTCATTATCACCACCATGCTAAACTGAGTCTTCTCATGAGCATCCACTAACTTCTGTATTCATTTGTTTTAGATACAATGAGGAAGGCAAGAACAAGCGCCCTTCTCGGGATAAGATATTTAAACATGATACCCGACCAGAACAGGTGAGTTTTAACAAATCTATCTGACATGGTTTATTTTTATTTAAATCAAGATTCAAAAATATTTTATCATTCTTGGTGCATGACTCATTGCTAATAGTGTGTCATTATGCACAATAGTCATTTTACAGCAATGATAAATTTTATTTCATTTTCATTTTTTCAATACAATTTATGTCATGTAAGAAATATTATAAATTAGATTGGTTTTAGTTTAAGCTTTCTGCATACATGTAGAAGTGTCTTACACTAAAATGTTATGCTTGATCTGTAAAGGATAGTCTTTTAAGCTTTAGAATTCATGTTGTATGCTAGTAGTTTTGAGTATCATTAAAGAGAAATGTAGTTTATTAAATGAAGAGATCATGATACTAATCTTGTGAATTAAATCGGTGGTCCCTAAACCCATGGTTACTACTTAAATGAGGGTCGTGGGGTGGTTTGAAAAAATAATTTTAAAAAAAAATGTAAGTTTGGATCAGGCACCCTGAAAATTGTCGATTCAAAAAAGGGACACATTTTGCCTCGACACCGGTGACATCACTGAAACGTTGGCATTGTTACCAAGATGAACAAATTCTATGTGTTACATCGAAGAAAAGAGCCATACTGAACTGGTGTTGCTAGTCTTTGGCAGCTGTCTGGAAATGTTCGAAGTTACTTACGTTCGATAGAAAAAGAAGGTTGTTTTTTTAACTAACAAATTTTTGAAGTTACTAAGATACTTTCTCCTGGAAAAATAAAAAATATTTTTTGTGCTTTCAATCCAACTATTCTTCATATGACACACCACAGGTTTTTAGATGACACGCAATGGACTTTTTAAAAACTTTTTAAATTTCATTTTATTATTCTAGTTTTGTAAGTATACTCCTAGTTTTATAAATATATTTTAAAAATAGGCCCCTATCTATAAACATACCTAAAACTAAAATTTCGACATACCATGCTAAAAAGGTTTGCCATCACTGGGTTAAGATTTGATCAAGTCAAACATTCGATAGAAAATACATTTTTTGAAAAGTAATTTTTTGTGCTCGCAAACTTTTGTTACCGCCAGGAATTTGTCAGTCAGCTGTGAGAAAAAACTAATCTTTATAGGTCTTACTATTAATATTTATAATCTATTTATATAAATTTCAAAGAGTCTGGTTGAACAAAATTAATTTATTACTGAATGACTGTAAAATTTAAACTCTAATCGCTATAAAAGCCGAAACCTAGTTTTACAAAGAATAGTTGGATTGAAAGCACAAAAAAATACTTTTTATTTTTCCGGGAGAAAGTATCTTAGTAACTTCGAAAATTTGTTAGTTTAAAAAACAAAAACAACCTTCTATTTTTTATCGAATGTAAGTAACTTCGAACATTTCAGAGACAGCTTTTGGCTTTTATAGCGATTAGAGTTTAAATTTTACAGTCATTCAGTAACTGTCATCTTAGGGTAATGCCTATCTGACTGCCAACTACTTTGATGCATGTTCGAACCACGTTAGCTCTTCAATGTTATTTTTATAAATTAGTTTTGTTCAACCTGACTAGCAACACCAGTTCAGTATTCTTCGATGTAACACGTGGAATTTGTTTATCTTGGTAACACTGCTGACGTTTCAGTGATGTCACCAGTGTTGAGGCAAAATCTTTAATATGACTAGGCAACTTATTGGAAAATATATTCGTAAACAATGTCAAAATGAAAAATTGTTATTTTTTAAGAAAAAAGATGTTGCTAATTTATTGATTAATATATATGGTTACTTAAAGTGTACACTTTCTTCCTTACCTGCATTTATTAAAATTTAGTGCTATTGATTCATTTTTACAAATATTTTCATATTTTATATTTCAAATTTCAAATGGTTTACTTATAATATTTCAATGGCCCTGTTGGCTGGGACCTAGAATATGCCAACTGCTTCCCCCCCAACCAGGGGCCACCTGTTCTTTCACCAAAGTCACAAGACTCTATTTAAAAAGAAATAACCTTTCACTAAAGTCGCAGGACTCTAGTTTAAAAAAAACCTTTGAAACTATAATCAAAAATATAAAAAACAGATTCGATATACATACCATGACAACAAACTGTCTACAAAAATGTGCCTTCATTAATTTGTCCACATAAATTGTGTATTCAAAGATATCAATAATATTTCAATTCTCATTACTGTATTGCTATCTTTGAGCAGTTATTGAAACTTATACTTATATAAATGCCAAATGTTGGTACACTTCAATTGTTCCCTCTACTATCAGCTGAAGATGATCAGTATCTTGAAAATTTAGACATTATAAATATATGAAAATTTGCTTGTATGATTTTGTGAACATTTATAGAGAAAGTTTCTTTTATAATTAATTTTGGGGTTGGGGGAGCTTCTCTTTCAAGTTGCAAAGTCCTTTGCGACTGAAATATATTTTTAAAAATATTAATTTTCAGATCTTAAATTGTAACTTCATGTTTAATTACTCAAAATTCAAATTGGTCTTCATCTTAATTTTTTAGTTGTTTTTATATGACTTTCAACTCCATAGAAATGATAGCCTGAATTGAAAGTTGTATTAAAAAAATTAAGATGAAGGTAAAAACTAGTCAATTTTAATAAAAATAAACGATTTTTTAAAAAGTTTTATTTTTTAATTGGGTTTTGTTTTAGAACCTACTCTTTATTTGTCTAATTTTTCTTTTTCTTTTTCTTTTTAGACTTCACCAAAGCCATTCTCTCCACGAATGACCCAAGGGCCTCCACCAACTCTCCCAGTAATCAAAACAGAAAAGCCTCCGATAGATGTAACCATGGGCCAAAGAACCCCACTGCCACCACCACCTCCACCTCCTGGGGGAAAAGACCGATTTGAAGGTCGCCAATCAAGGTGGGGCCCAGCAGCTGATTCAGGTGAACCTCCAGAGAAACGTGTGAAACCAGATCCTAGCAGTGCTCTGGACTTTATCAAACAAGAGTATAGTGGAGAAGGAGAAGAGAATTCTCCACAATGGCAGGACATTCATGTCAAGCAGGAATCTCGAGCTTCTTATGATGGATACGGAGGACAATATAGCAGTAACGCAACTACTGGCACCACTACTGGAAGCTATGGCACTCAAATTGCAAGTGGAACTTACGGGTATCAGACAAACTCTGGAGCAGCATGGAGTAGCCGTGAACAAAGCACTCCAGCATCTTACAGTGTCCAGAATCCTACTACTTATGGGACACAGTCATATCAGAGCAGTTATACAAGTGCAGACACTGATGCCACATTACGGGCTGGTGCTAGCAGCACCACTCCGAGCAGTAGCAATAGCAATTGGTATGGAACAACTCCACCGGCCAGTACATCTGCACCTCCACCCCCACCACCCCCACCTCCAATCAAGCAAGAATCAATTGGTTATAATGATCAGTACTCTTCATACAATCAGTTACAGCAAAGTCTACCACCTCAAATGACAACTGCTACTCCTACTCCAGATACCAAAGCATGGGGAATACAGTCACAGTATGGTACCCAGCCACCATCTCAGTACAGCTCACCTCCTTATGCTGATCAGCAAGCCTATCAGAGCAGTGGTCAGTCCTTTGATTATGGTCGGCAACAACAACAACAATATAACAGTTCTACTGCAGATTCTTCTTATGGACAGACAGATCAAAGCTCTTATAGCTCAACTGGCTTACCAGAACGAAGTGGATCAGCACAGCCTGCTGCCTATGGTGCTCAAAGCCAGTATGGCAGTTACCAACAAACTTCAAGTGTTCCAAATCAGTATGGATCTAACCAGTCAAGTCAGTATGGTCAGCAAAGCAGCTATGGTACTGATCCACAAAGCTCTTATTCTGATAGCCAAGCATCTAACCAGGCCAGCCAGTATGGCAGCAACCAACAAAGTTTCTACAGTGGTGGTGGTGGTAGTAGCAGCAGCAACCAACAAAGCCAGTATAGCAGTAACCAACCAGGCTCATATAACAGAAATCAAAGCCAATATGGCTCCAGCACTGGGGGTGGGGCACCTAACCAGTACAGCAGTGGAAATCAAGATTCCTATGGGAGCAGTCGCTATCCAGATGCTCAAAGTAATTATAGCAGCAGTCAAGGCAATCAGTATGGTGGTGTCAGCAATCAGTCAACCCAGCGTGGAAGTAGTGGTGGTAGTGGTCAGCAGCTCTATGGTGGCTACCAAAGCCAATATGGAGGCTATGACCAATCAGGTGGACATGGAGGGCCAGACTCGAGCAGTCGAAATGACCAGCAGAGCTACCAGTCTCATCGCAATGATAGTGGGCTTTCATCAGGCTCTTCAATGATGCAAAATTCAAGTTATGGTCAAGGCCGTGGTGGTCAGTGGCAAAGTGGTGGCCGGCAAAGATCAGATGGCCCAGGTGGATATGGTAACAGCAGTGGTGGATATTCTGATTATCAAGCCTCAAAGCCGAAAGATGAAGTAAAAAAATCAGGCCGTGGGGAAAATCAGCGAAGGACAAGGTGGAGTGATGCTGATCCAGCACCTCCAGTTCAGCCAGCCCAGCCTGAAGGCTTGGGGGGAAGAGACATGTCTTCAAATATGCCAGGCAGTTATCCAGACAGTGGTCAAGATAACACCCATCAACGCTCTGACCACATGGGCAGAATGGATCATATGGGTAGTGGCAGAATGGACCATATGGGAGGAAGACCTGACCATATGGGAGGCAGACCTGAACATATGGGTGGTAGACCTGATCATATGGGGGGTCGCTCAGATCACATGGGTGGGAGGCCTGACCATATGGGGGGTAGACCTGATCACATGGGTGGTAGACCTGATCACATGGGTGGTAGACCTGATCACATGGGGGGTAGACCTGATCACATGGGGGGCCGGCCAGACCACATGGGAGGCCGACCAGACCACATGGGAGGCCGACCAGACCACATGGGAGGCCGACCGGATCACATGGGAAATCGTTCAGATGGCCGACCAGATCGTGGAGGTTATGGCCGGCCGGATCGTGGAGGCTATGGCCGGCCTGATCGTGGAGGTTATGGTCGCCCAGATCGTGATAGCTATGGGCGATCCGATCGTAGAGATGGACGTTCAGACAGAGATGGCCGCTCTGATCGTTCTGACAGAGATGGCCGACCAGACCGAGGTGACCGTTCAGATCGGGATCGCTCAGATCGTTCTGGTGATAGATCTGATCGTGACAGTAGACTTGATCGTGGGGGTAGTGATAGAGATAGAGACAGAAGTCGAGGAGATCGTGGATCAGACAGATCTGACCGTGATAGCAGTAAACCAGATCCTAGTGGTGATCGTTCTGAGCGGGCATCTGGTGACAAAAGTGACCGTGGCACCACTGGGGATAAATCTAGCCGCAGTAGTTCAGGAGACAAAGCTGAACGTAGTAGTAGCAGCAACGCTAGTTCTGGGGACAAGGCTGACCGTGGTGGTAACAGCAGCAGTTCTGGGGAAAAAACTGACCGTAATACTAGTTCATCCACCACTGATAAAGCAGACAAAACAGATAAAACTGCAAGCAGTGACAAACCTGAGAAAAGTGAGAAAGACAAACCTGACAAACCCGAAAAAGCTGATCGAGGGGACAAATCAGATCGCAGCACGAGTGAAGAAAATGATCGCAGTGGTGACAAACCTGAGAGAGATCTTCGTCGATCAGATCGTGGGCGTCCAGATAAAGATATAGATTCTGCCGATAATCGTCCTGAGCAAATGGGGGGACGTTTCAATGCACCAGGTAGCCGAATGGACCATCCTGGAATGGGTCGACCAGACTTCTTTCCTGATGGGGATCGGTGTATGGACATGGGCCCCCCCGGCCAGTTCGGTGGTTTTGGAGGTCCTGGTGATATGAATCGAGACCATGGACCCCCTGGTCGCTTTATGGGACCTCGTGGTGGTGGTATGAATCAGCGAGGAGGTCCTCGTCCAAATTTTGATGGAGGTCACCCAGGTGGTCCACGGCCTCGTTTTGATGGACCCAGACGTGGTGGACCACGTGGTATGAACCCACGAGATCATGGTGCTGATTTTAGTGGACCAGGCGGTCCTGGTGGTCCTGGAGGTCCAGGTGGTTGGAATCAAGGAAATATGCGAGGAATGGGGCCGCGTCGTCCGCCCAGATTTGAAGGTCGTGGAGGTGGACCTCCCCGTGGAATGCGAGGTGGACCTCCTCGTTGGCCACGTCCACATTAAGAGAGAACGAGTGGAGTCAGTACAACAACAGTCCCATTTCATAAAAATCCTATTAGTACAGCTTCTGTTATGTAGCTGAATGATTTTCAGCTGCCCACCTGTGTGACTAGGAATTGGGCACCTTTTCCAGTGGTTACTTTCTCATCACCAGTAGCTGTAAAACCTCCAAGCTTTTTCTCATTGTTCATTCTTTCCATTTAATCTTTCTCCTTTTAGTGAAAACATTTTTTTCTGCTCACTTTTATTTGTATTTAACACTTAAATTTCTTTCTTTTTTTTTTTTTTTTTAATTGTTTTTAATTTTCATTTTTCTACTCCAAACTGCTGGATCATAAATAAATATGAAGCTAAAAATATTTTCTGTCTTGCTTATTATTTTAGCTGATTATTATTTTGGCTGAATAAAAAAAAAAATTTACATATATTCTAATTGACTATGTAGGATTTAAGCAGGCATTAAATCTTACCCAGAGAGATTAAAAAAATAATATTTCAGATGTTCAAAGACTGAAAAAAGCTGATTTCATAGTGGTTTTTTTTTTGTTTGTAAATTCAGTATTTTTTCCCCATGGAAATTTCAGTTTCAACGCAATGAAAATTATTAAAAAAAATTTGGGGTATAGACTAGTTATGAATGTTTGTGGATAGACTCATGAAATGTTGTCCTGTTTCTAATTTCTATAATAGATACTATGGGCAGCATGGCTGATTAATGTGTTTATGTTATGCTTTAGTTTAATGGTTTATCTTTTTTACTTAACCTATTTTATAGAAATTTATCCTGATCATTATTTATTAGTTCTTTTAAATAATTGCTACCAATCAATGATGTAAAGCTGAAGATATAAGTTACACATTGAAAAAAAAAAAATGATTCAAGATTGTAAAGAGAATTATCTTATGTATAGTGTTTGGAAAAACCTTCAAGCAAAAATGATGTTCCAGATCCTGAGAGCTTATATACTTCTGGCAGCATGACTGATTGGTTTGTCTGTTGGTGCTCTATCTATTTTGGAATGAAAAAGAAATACAGCAAACACAAGGCCAACAAAATAGATGGTTATCTTGATTGTTTTGTGGTGACTAATCTCTACTTTTATCATTTCTCACCCTATTCTTATGCTATCATTACTATTCTTATACTTCTGTGTATTGAGAAATGAAGCAGAGTTTTTGTTTTGGATCTGAAACTCCAGACAATACATCCAATCATCACTAGAACAATGACAATATAGGAGCATTGAAGCTTGTATTATATTACCATCTCAAGCCCACATAGGTCTGTAGCTTCGGTATAAAATGTGCATTATTTATTTTGTTGAATATTGTCAAATTTAATTCTTACTTTTTATTTCGCTTTTACTGGATTATAAAACAATTATCTCAAGCTTTGTTAACTTTGCATCTGTAACTTATTTTTATCAAACTCCAGTCCAAGTTTGAGTTGACTTTGTCCTCCCATAACAACATGAACAGGAACTAATCCTCACCTAATTCAGGGGAGTAAACTCACCACTGTTAGTCTATCACGTCATGTTAAACCAAACCGATATATAAAATTAATATTTCCATACCATGATTCGAAACCATGACCAAGTGATTTGTAGGCGGCTCTCCACACCAACTAAGCTAAACTGACATGTCTTATATATTTACAAATTTATTTCTTGCATATACAATACAAAAATTACAGGAATCATCTTCAGTCACAGTAGAGTTTGCCCCTGCAGCAGCTAGGCTTGTTTTCTTTTGACTTCTTGATGCATATCAATGAGACTGTTAATGTCTGAAGATGTTTGTATTGCTTTACAATATTAGTGTATGACCGTAACATTCAGTTTACATGTTTTTGAATATAAACTTATTTTTATTAAGAAGTTTTAATGCTAATGATTCACACACTAAATCATAATGCAAATGACTATAAACTTTTTTAAAAAGTATAATTGAAAGTTATTTAAATTGTAACTTATTTTAAATAAATATTCTATTGATTCCTACTGTATGGAATTTAAATTTTTTTTAGTGGATCATGTTAACTTGTTTTGAATGTTTCATAGGAATAGGGGATGGATTATGGAATTAAGGGCAGAACCTTTGCTTTCAGCTCTGAGCTGTAAGTGACAATTAGTACATTTGTCTTTGTAACAAAGGACTTGGAACTTTCTGTACTAAATAGGTATCACAGAAATAAGTGTGGAATGGATGTAATGTCATCATAAAAGAAAGTTATGTACCCTGATATTGTTGAAATAGAACTGAATCTCAAACCTATTCAAAATTTCAAACAGTATTCTATTGTAAATTATTCTTGAATTCATTCTAGAGATATTAATTTTCTAGTGGCAAGAAAACATCAATCTAACAATACTCATTGTTTCTCAATCTTGCAGTTTTAAACTAATGAGTAAAAAATAAATTAAATGAAATCTCTGTGTTCCTTCAATCTTTTCAGCCAACTTGTGCAGAAGGTTATCATCAGGAATATTAACAATAAGAAGTATAGAAAGATGGACATATACTGATTCATTGCTCATAATGACATTGAAATATAAATAAGATATAAAATGCAATATCTAATGCAGGGGTTCCCAACCTGGGGTACATTTGCACTTCATGGGATACATAGGGGTTTTAGAGTATAACCATGGGTGACAAGCTCGTTACAAAATAACTGCAAAAAAAATGCAACCAGCTAGGCTAGCTCTCCTCTCTCTTTCTTTCATGTTACGAAAGTTGAAGATTTTGGTGCTGCCCACAGCTTCTGCTCCATACTAATGTGCGCTAGCTGTCCCGTGGAAATGTCACAAAATGTGTCTGAGCTTCGAAGAGAATTGCTGGAATTCTTTTCAACATTCTAACAAACATGAAGATTTTATCATTTCTTCCTCTTGAATATTGTTTACCTTGTTGATAGCTCTAAATATGCTAAACCAGAGTGTTCAAGGAAGATAGGTACAAATTCACAAACTGTTGCATAAGCTCAGAGCATTTCTTGCAAAACGTTGAATATTTCCTCTCCACAGGCAATCTGATGCCTTGGCCATGTAAGTACTGTGACAAAATTTCTAGATCAGAATCCACAATGTAAAACTGACATATTCAAAGAATTAATCACTGAGAATTTTATTAGGCTGGATTTTTCCCCAAAGCTGAGTGTGTATCTTTGGAATCCTTCCACTGTAAATACTCGGGTGATACAGGCTGCACGAAGAGCTGGTAGAACTCCAGCATGATTCTGCATGTGACATATTTGCTGAGAAGAATTTGTGATTTTTGGTTTCAGATGCAAAACTCATACAAACAGATTGCTATTCAAACCTTGCTGTTATTTCCATCAACATTGCTTTGTGAGACAAAACTTTCAGTGTCGTCAGGAGTAAATCAATACACAGTTCAAATCTCAAAACACCTGAACATAATTTTCATTGTGCAGTTGTTAAAGTTTCCCCTCATAATAATGAACTTGTTGCCAAAAAACAGACTCCACTATCTCATAGTTTAAGACTGACATATTCGGAGAATCACTGAGTATTTTATGATGCTGGAAGAGGAACTAAAAGGATATTTCCTAAACTAATGGTTCTCAATGTGGTGGCCTTGGCGACATTGGTTTGTTTCAAGGGAGCATTGAGGTGACTAAGGACCTTAAGGGGGAGTTTTAACTTCTAGAGGGGGTGTTGTGATTCCATAAATATCTATGATTCTGATTTACAAATGGCTATTGTTTAATAGTATCTGCTTACAAACAAGAATGAATTAGCATTAGGCAGTAATTAAATGCTTACTTCAACAACCATTTCTTCTATACAATTAAGTAACTGGAACCTTTTGAATTGAATGTTGATGTTCTTTATAATGACAATCTACCACATGTCTCTAAAAGATTTGTGTTGAGTACTTCTCATATTTAAACTACAGGGGGTGTTGACATGAGCCTAGGTGTCATAAGAAGGCGTTTGGCTGAAAAAGGTTGAGAAACACTGTCCTAAACCTTTCACTAACAATTAAATGGAGCTCTTATTAAAACCAATATAATTTTATCAATTTCTGATCCCTAATTGTTAGGGGTACATGGGAACCTGTCAGAATATCCCAGGGGTGCAGAGGAACAAAAAGGTTGGGAATCCCTGAAATGAAAATTTACTCTATAACTAGAAAAAGGTTTACAGTAATCAGTACTCTAAATCAGGCCTTCCCAAACCTTTTGCATCGTTAAAAGAAATTTGTTGCGGCCCTAATCAAATTTTCACAATGGATTTTTTTTCAATTTTGTCCGAACCCAATAAATGGGATACTACCCAGAAGTTTATTTCGTCTGTGCATGATTAGTGTTGCCAAATGTACGATTGCAAAGTTTTATTTTTTTGCAGGAAAAATTGCAATAACCTGCAAATAATGATCCTAAAGCTAAAAGCTAAAAATATATATTTTCTCAATTGCACCCGCGACCTCTATTTTGGGAAGACCTGCTCTAAATGAACCTGATTTTAACATATTGTACATTCCCATTTCTGTATCTAAGGAGGGTGCTCTAGAACTCTCTGCCCTTATTTTCTCTCATAATCACATAACAATATTTTAATTAATTTAAAAATGGGCATTATCAGCTTGAGATTTTCTTCACCTCTGCAAATGGCATTGGAAGAGGTACATGTATTAACTCATGTTTGTCCACAATATCTCCAAAAGTTCTAAATAAATTTCAATGACATTTTGTGGTAGGGTGGGCTAAGGAAGAATTGATTGAATTTGGGGACAGCTCATGGAATTTTTTCCAATCGAGATGTTTTATTTTAAGACGATATTCTAAATATGGAAAATCTCCCTGGCATCTTAGCTATATATGAACTGATTTTCATTCAGTTTTTAATCCGTATATGGTGTTGGCAGAGGTATGCGCTGAATGCTTTCTAACTTAAAGCATTCATTTCAGTTTGGTTCAGGTGAATCCTCTTGCAAGTAATGTGTATATTTTCCGTTTGGTTTCTCCAATTATCAGCAATTGCTAAAATTTGGTACTAACCAATGTGAAAAGAAAACCTACTAAAAACGTATTTTGGAGACAAATACAGGTATTGATATTCTTTTAATAGAAAATGAGGATATATATGTAGATTGAGGTCACAGAATTATTATTTATTTTTTTGTAACATTAACTTTAATTTGAGATTGCTTGTCGGCCTTCTGGCTGAGATCCAAGTGTAGTATCAGTTCTTTGAAGTTCAGATCAACACTGCCCGGGATCCTTATTGCATACTCAGGATTCGTCCTGAGAGGTTGCACAGGATTTCAAAGCCTTCCAGCTAAGTTGATTGTAAGTTGCCTAGGATTTGTCCCGGGATCTTTGTCAAGCATGCTCAGGATTTGTCCTGTGACCAATGACCAGCTTGCCCCAATGTCCATGTGACATCAGTTGGGGGGACTTGGGATACATACTCCCCACCTTAAAATGACCTGGAGGCAAATAAAGAGATTAACTTTAATTTGAAGTTTCTGAAAGCCTTTTGCAAAATTGTACAGGTTGGTCCGCGTTTTAATGAGTAATGGAGAAGCATATTTTAGAGGTGGGGGCGATTAATATTATTGAAGTGAGTGGTCTCCCTTGGCTCATGCCACAAAACGATGGGACAAAAAAAGAAATTGAATTCAAGATTTTTATTTTTTATATCAATGTACGTTTTTGTAACTTCAGGTGAAATAATTTTTCGATTCAATATATAAGGTATATACAGTCATTCCAACTGCATCTTTAGCTGAGCTCTGTAAAAATTAAACCATTACAAAATATAACCAGCTTATTAGAGACTTTATGACAATCTTTGCAGTTATAAGGACTGGAGATTGAAGGGTTCTTGTAAAGCATAGATATCACCTTTGTGCTTGCTATTTGGTATTCATTTTCTACAGCAAAATGCTTAAGTGTATTGTATTTGAATACAAATCTAATTTTCTTTCAGTGTTTAAAGTGAAGTGATTTAACATGTTGGCCTGAATTTACAATATTTTTATTTATTTTTGAAAAATAGAAGTTTTCAAGATTTTGCGAGAGGGTACCCCCCCCCCAAAAAAAAAATGCGTGAACAGGATGTAGTTGCACATTGTGCTGCTAGGTGCCATGCGTCAACACTATTCTGAGCAACCTGCTGCATGGTGTGGTTCTGGATTGACTGTTTTGTTTCCTGCAGCTTTTTTTTCTTTGTGATGGCTGATAAAAAAAGAACAGATTGTGCATTAGGTTTTGTTTTATTTTGGGGAAAACTGCAGCTGTAACTGTTGTAATGCTTTGAGAAGCTTTTAAGGAAGAAGCTCAAGGTAAAACAAGTGTACGAGTGGTAATTGTTTTAACGTGGTGAAGACCCACCATGATCTGGTAACTGGTTTCTCTTGGAATTCATGTGAGCAAATGTTAAGATTTGAATATAAAATGTGCTCCTGCAAAAATTTGTGCCTCATTTTGCTTAAACTTATTGAGAAGGAAATCTGCACATCCAATTTAGTGAGAAAAAGAATAATTTTGACTCAAGATGTCTTCAGATTAATATACTGGAATATCTTATTCCAACCTTAGACTGGAATAAGGCATATAGTTTTCTTTACTCTTCAATGTCCATTAAACAATATTAAACCATTGTCTATAAAATGAATGGATTCTCAGTGGAACAATGTTTTTCTTCCTAAGATGCTTACATTACAGTAAGCCTTTGATTAAACGGGCTCAGGTGTAACAGATTTCAGACTTAAATCTTTTTCATGAATATTCTATTTTATTTCTGTGTAATAGTCATTAAAATATTGTAAATTATCTTTCATTTTTTTTTTTTCTTTTATAATAACCAAAATCTTTTAATTATGCCTGAAATAAATCTTATGAAAACATGGGTCTCCATTTTAGATTTGGTAGTGACCCCAAATCTCAAGAACTACTGAACCACACTGTCAAAAATATTACATATTTATTATAATTTAATAATTTTATATTAACACTTTTTAATGCAAACAAGACAGACATAAAAATAGTGAAGTATAAAATATTTTAAAAAATACTGCATATTGTATCAGTTTTGTTTTTCTAATGGTAAAAAATGATCTAGGTTACATTCGGATTTAATGGACTTTTGGCATTAACAGACACTCTTTCCCACCTTTTTAGTCCGTTAAATCAAGAGTTTTCTGTATTGTGCAGATGGGTGTAAGCTCTATTTATAAAGAGGTAAAGAAAACAAGACAATTATGTTAAACACATTTTTTAATTCACAAAGACAGACATAAAAATAGTGAAGTATAAAATATTAAAAAATATGTACACACACACACACAC
>VCCN01000233.1:6721386-6737243 GCA_006491835.1 Architeuthis dux | reverse complement strand
CACTTGTGTTTCATGCCTTAAGACATTCTTCAGATTGGTGACAGGGGAGGCCTTATATATAAGGATAAAGCTAATTCTGAAAAACAAAAAACAAGCTTGTAGTTGATCAATATGGGATAAATAAACAATACATTCATTCACAATGTTCTGAGGATGATGTGAATAAACTTAAAGATTTTAACCAAATCAACCACACATCACATTTTTTAGCTAGCTAGATTGATTGATTGATAACCAGTTTGAACATATAACTCTGGTGATATGTTTCTTTCCAGAAAAATCATGCTTTCAAGTTAATAGTTCTTACATTCTTCAGACAAAATATAACTTTGAAAAAGCAAAATTCATTAAAAAAAAAAAAGTCAATATAACAAATGGAGGAGGGATTATTATTTTCCAGAGATCTTCAATTTTAATCCCAGAAAAATCAAGAAAGATTAAGTCGATATATCAATATTATTTTGACTCTTAGATTCGGGCTAATCTATAAACACAATCATCTGAATATACAATAATTCATTATGAATCAATCCATAATATACTTGCTTCCAGCTTTGGTAATATTTTGGAAAATAGCCCAGATGTAATAATCATTTCATTTTACTGTATTTTTTTACTCTATTTTAGAGGTTTAATAAACATTTATTACTATTGTATTAACTTTAATTCAGATAATATATTTGATTCTGAGTGAGTTTACAGATATTGTAATTTATTCTTGATACTCTCAAATACCATCTACATGCACATATACTGAGGCAATGACCTAAATCCTGTTAGAGAAGATACAGAGGTTCAGGTGCTCATTGATATCCCACACTACTACCATGCAAAGAGCAACTGGTGAGTCACTGCACATATTTCAGCTGGTAATGATCAAGTCAGGCAACTGAATATTGAATGCACATCTCAGGGGTATTTCAATTCATGTTAATAGTGTGATGACTAAACAGGCATACATGTTCACATATCAATATATCTTGACTAAGTTTCAACATGCCCTGGTTTCTAATGCAATTATTAATTTTTTGCGCATGAACATTGTCTATTTGGAGGTAGACTATGTCAGTATTCTCTTAGACCTTCCCATCATTTGATAACTTAGTATTCGTCTTCTGTTTTCAGTTAAAGAAATTAATAAATTTGTTATTTTCTCTATAAAAAAAATAACTACTTATGTATGGTAGATTTGATTAGACAATGTGGAAAAGAAAGATTGAGAAAAGCGTGTTACGTCTCAAACATGTTTATTATCATGAAGATAAATCTTTATGCATTTGTCATTGTGAACTACATCATCAGAAGAGATTTGAACATAGCAGAGTTGTGCAACTTCCATGCTGTGTAGTGTAAATGAAATGTGATGTGTTTTGTATGTTTGGGTGACCTAGTTTGTTCAATAGGAAGTTACCTTTTAGAAAAGGTCAGTGTATGAGCTATAAAGTGAGTGGAGGTAGGGAGCGGGGTGTTTAGATAGAGTGGCTATCCCCTTTGGACTGTTAAGTGGGTGTGATTTAAAGCATCAGAACTAAATAATCGAATTTATAATAACACTTCACCATCATAATCAAATCTCTTTCTCTGGCAGACTATTTTTTGATGCAAAAATTGAAAAAACAGGGCATTGTATCCAAATTCTTTAAAAAATTTACTTGTATACACATTCAAACTCAAATTTATGCAACATATCAAAAAGTGATGGAGAGAAGGGTGGCTGAATGGTTAGCAGCACAGAAAATAGAATCAGCAAACCGAGTTCAAACTCTGTTTAAGACAGTTTGTGTTCACTTTGCACTAATTCCCTTAGGAATAGCATGAATCCATCTCTTCTGCTCTTAGCTATGGGTAAATAGCAGGGCAGACTGCAAACCACTCTGAATTCAAATCAGGAAAGTGCAACCACTCGTCCAGCATCATGAGAGGCTGTCAATGGACAGAGTAGGAAACGTGTTCCCAAAATGTATGATTAACGTAGCTCTGGTAAAGCTTTGAGGGGCCTAGCAAGCCAGAAGTGGATTATAGTGAATTGCACAAGTAAAATAAAGGAGAATAAAAAATGAATGGACTATTGAAATAATGCGATTGCTGTATACTAAATACCTATTTAGGGGGGAATTTTCAAAAACAAATTAAAAAAAAAGAAAGGGCGCTAACTATACAAATATGGATTAGTTTCAGATGCAAAAAAAGAATAAGGAATGTACTAATATTTTCTACTGAATTCTCTTTTATTTTTATTTTGCTCTATCTCTCGATAAAGAATTTGAATGTATCACAATTTTTATGACTTCCCATCACTACCTGCCTTTCAATCTTTCATTCATTATCTAAATGTTATACAAACATGGATTAGTTTCATGTGCAGAGAAGGAATACGGAATGCACAAATATTTTCTACTGCATCCTCTCTTTTATCTTTACTTATGCTTTATGTCTTCATAAAGAATTTGAATGTATCACAATTTTTACACTTTTCCATCTCTACCTGCCTTTCAAACTTTCGCTCATGGTCTCTTGATATCCAGCCAGCAAGCCCCCCCCCTTCTCTCTCTATGTCTTTCTTTTGTCTCCATCATTTCCCTCTCTATATATATGTATATATTTATTTTTTCCTTTCATTTGATTTTCTTTAATTTTCTTTCCCCCCTCCTGCTCTCTTGCTTTTCCCAATTCCTTCCAATTTGATATTATTATGTAGGTTTCTCAGTTAGAAAATATAACTGATTCCTGCTCAGAAGAGCTAGGGATCAGGCTGATCCTAGGTAGAAAAGCATAAGTCATACATACAAACAAGCAAAATCATTATTAATTATGTAACTACCAAAATTCTGAATCGTGTTTTTTTAAGCTTTCCGCTAGATTTATCTGGACACTGTTAGAAATAGTTTAAGTTCATTTTATGTTATTTTAAGTATACAAGTGTATGATATGTGAAATTTATATAAAATATTAACATTATTTTAATTCATAATGCTATAACTAATAATACTTCATTATAAATAACATCAAATGAGTCAAATCTTACACCACATCTTCAATAATTTGCTCAAAGCTGATTTTCCCAATTATAAAGTTAAATTAGCATTCAATTGGGTGTGGAGTAGTGTAAAGCATGGAAAGCGGAACTGACGGACCAAGTATGAGTTTTGGTTGAGGCTGTTTATGTTCACTTCACAAAAATGTCCTTGGGAAAGACATGGATCTACTTCTCCCCCCAGCTATGTGTAAATAGCAGGGCAGTTGGAGCCTTATGCCTATAAGGCAGTCCATCTAAGGTTACTCTGACTGAAAAATAATCTACAGTATGACAGTCACCATAGCTGGTCCCAAGTCTAGATAAAGTAGGAGGGTTGGGCATGGTGCTAGCAACTCCACCCTATAAAAACCTATTTGCTACTGAAACCGCAGCAGAGTGGTTGCTGCCCTATGCGCTACATGGAGTTTACAGGAATATACAATAACAACAACAACTGGGTCTATTTTTGCTTTAAGCATTCTTTCCACTATAGTTAGAGAATTTCAAAGGACCTGGACAGTCCCCAAAATGATTAGCCTTTTAGTGGCTTAGAGTCAATTCAGACTTCTTTGAACATTCAGATGAGATCTGAATAGTTTCTTTATATTAGTTTTCAGCCCTTTCGCAAATGTTACATGACAAATGAAAAGTTAAAAGTATTTTCATGATTAATTTTGACAAATCTTTCTTTCAGCTTATTGTTGCTTTTTATCACAATGTTCAGGTCGTTACATTCTATGACCTTTTTTCACACCCAACCAAGCAGCATAAAGTAGCATCCAACAAGATTTGAACTCACATCCCATATCCTGGGAGTCCATCTCAGTGGTGTAGCAAAGCGGCAAAGACGACATCCATGGGCAGTTGAGCTATATCCTAGGAGAGGGCATAATTATTAATTAACAGGTATTATAGGCCTGAGGAAATCTTTTGCCCCTTCACACCTGCCCTGCCCGCTATGCCTCTGGCTCATCTGACATGGATATTGCCTCCAGAGCCTGTTGGTCTTCATGATCAGGTTGTAAAGGTGACGCCCATGTCTCGCTTACTTTTAAAAAAATAAACTGTTGTATAATATAACAACCTGAATGTTGTGATAAAAAGAAGCAATAACACAAAAGAAAAACTATTCAAAAATTGATAATAAATACTTGTAGAAATCTTCACACAAAAAAAAAAAAAAAAAAAAAAAAAAAAAAAGTGGCAAGTCTTTTCATGATTAATTTTAAGTATTTTCACACTCAGTTGTTCTTGTATCACGTGATACATGAAGCAATGATTTTGTCTTCATTTCTCGAACAATCCATAGAGACCCAATCATTGTTTGTAGCAATTAGTATAAGGATAATTAAAGAGTATTTTCTATAAGGAGTATTTTCATGGCATAACAAAAAAACAATCTAAAAGCAGGATTTAATGAAAAATAGTCTGTTATGCAAACAAAGACAGATTAATAAATAAAAATCAAAACCTCATATTCTACAAAAACTTTTTAAATTTCGCTAAAACACTAATAGGGTCAAATCAACAAGGGGTTAAACCATGACTATCATGGATTTTGTTCAAATATAGATCTTTACGAGACAAATTGAATGGCACATGTCTCATATTTCTAGCTCAAAGGGTTCCAGGGATACTGACCTCTGAACTTTGCCAAAAATGTGAATTGGCAGTGGCTTATAAGCCACCATGGACCATGCAGGATTGCAAATAAATAAAATTCAAAATTCGCAATGTAATTAAACAAAATTTCAATGCTCTATTAGAACCGGTAAATGGAAATGGGTTTGGGGAATTAGGTATAAGGTAAGATTGGAATTTGGGGGCTAGGTATATGTTAAAGTCTCCATTAATAGACATTGAACATACAAAAAACCTGGAAATTGAGATGTAGGTATATGCTGTATCCCTGCATACCCCTCCATTCCAACCACTGATTAGAACATGAAAGAATCAAGACACCAACTCTATCCCAAAGTATTTTAAACATAACAATTGTGCAGCTTGTTCTATATGTACATTTTTGCCTTTAAAAATGTTTTTTTTTATTCGGGCCATCTCAGGATCTAGAAAAGCTAGAGTGATCCAGATTGTAACATTTTGTAGTGCATTGACATCACTTCCTTCCTGGCTAGACAGGGCTCACAAAGAGAGTAATGATTATGTAAAAATGGCTTCTCGAAAATAACAATGAAATTTGGAGCCCACTTTGACATCTTTTTCTGAAAAAATGATGCTTTCTAGAGCTAGGCTGATAACATTTTCAAAATCAACATATAAAGTTGACCCTGAGAACAAATTTTCAGTGCAGTAGAAGCCCTGTTGTGAAATGGTTGCTAGTTGAAAATGGAAAAAAAAATCTGGTCATCGTCGCTTCGAACAAAGTAGTCCTTGTTCTTGGGTCCATAGTGACTGAACAAGTAAAGATACTGAGCTAAAATTTTACAGGACTTCATTTCAAACCCAAATGAACATGTGAGCAAAGTTAGAGCAACATCTGAGATGGTAGAGTGGAGACCACTTGACACGGAATGAACCTCAAGTGTTAAACAATGCATCATTTGTGCCTCTAATTTTAGGAAACTTGTTCTTGCACAATGACTAGTTTCCGTCAATAGTATTTATGTGGACAGTTGGATCATTATTTGAACTAAATCTATATAGAAGAAAGAAATTAAAATTTAAAATTTAATATTAAACAATAAAACAATTTAAACAACTTTTAATAATTTAACGAGGGAAACTGCAAGAATAACTTCAATCATCTTAGACTTTTTAAAGCATACTTTTTGGGGTAATCCTTGTAATATAAAATATGGTAGTTAAACACAGCATACAAAGACTCTAAAAAATATAACTGTACAACGTATTGATTGGATAATAACACAATAATGTAGTTAAAAGCCATAAACTTGTTCTTTATCAGACACCCAGAATGTAAAAAATATCTGGACGCTCCTCAAAAAGAAATTACCGCAACATTTTGGCACATCGCTTGGACTGTTCATGGTGCGCAATATTCTGATAAGTTAATGGCTTTTAACTTCATTATTGTATTAATATTGTGTTGTATATAGTTATACTTCTTTGGAGCCTTTGTATGCTGTGTTTAACTACCATATTTTACATTCGTAAGACCAAGGATTACATTTTTAATCACTGCTACTCACAACAGACTGGTTTAAACACTGTTGCTGGGTTAAGGTTATTCATGTGTTCTGACATTCATATGTACGTATCTATGTATTTGTTTCCGGAGATGGCCCAGCCTTAACTGTTCAGAGTAGAAACTTGAAACTTTGCACACACAATTCCCTCAACTAGGGAGAACATTTTATTTGTTTTTTATCCCCCCCCCCTCCAAGGTTCAATTTGCAATGTAAGTTTATCTTAAATTGATACATTACTTTTTTTAGTGATCAACAAAATTTGAGAGAAGTAACTTATTCATTGATCACCCCCAAAACATGGCATACTGCTTAAAGACATTGGTCATGTGATGGTTTCTATTGAGTGACTAATCAGACCCATTTTTTTGTTTTGTTTTTTTTAAATCATTAATCTATGGTTCAAACCTTACTGGTAGCATTTTCATCAAGGTAACTTAATTTTACCACCATCACTGCTTAATTTATGATGTAAAATGAAGCATGGGTGGCAGGGATTCATAATTTCTCTTGGAATTCTAGTTTCACTTTTATTTAATGAAATGAGAGCTAAAAATGAACAATCATCATTTCTATGACAGAGTATAAAAAAGAAAGTAAAAAACTTTTATCTGATAAATGCTTGGTTCAAAATTGTTATGAAAGAACCTCATTCCAAATAAATTTTTAATGATATTTTTTGTTTGAAAAGATCTAACACCTTAGAAAAATAACCAGAAATGAAAACTATTACATAACTTTATAGTAAGTAAAACATTCTAAGTGTACACTGTATTGTCTGCTAAACAAATTCTTGAAAGATATTTCCAAGAATAGGTTGCCATACAGTGCCGCTCAGGATTGTTGGCACCCTTGAATTTTTTGCATAACCTGCACAATATTTTCAGAAATAAATGGAAATTTACCAAATTTTTATCATCAGAACATTTTAATAGGATGTCCAAAGTAATTTAACAAAGAATCATTATTCTTCAACTTACATGAACTAATTTCAAAGAAGAAATCGAAAATATGACCTGGACAGTAATATTGGCACCCTTCCTTTATATTTGGTTGTATGCCCCCTTTGTTAACAGTGACTGCCTCCAAATTAGCAAACTATAAGCTACTTGCACATGTCAGCTAGTAGTTTCTTCTCTCACTTTGCAATTTGTTCAATCATTTGAATGTTTGCAGCATACCTGTGGTGTATGGTATGCAATGAAAACATGACTCCAGATTTCTGCTTTCGCCAAAGATTTTCAGTGAGATAGAGATTAGGACTCATTGCTGAGCTTTTTCATATAATTCCTACCCCACCTTTTATTAATTTGATGATTTATCTATTTTATATAATCATGCTTTAGTTGATTTTTACAGACTTTACAGATATATCTCTCGAGATACTAATTATGTTTACCTTTTTTAGAATAATATCCAGGAACTGCTGGAACGGAACTCATACATTGGCATTAAAAAAAACAGGAAAATTAAGTAAAATAATTTTTTTTCCTGCAAATTTTTTAGTTTTATTCGATTAAGTATAATTCAGGATTTTGATCTGTGAAAATAAATTTCACTCAATATTGATTTTTAAAAAGATTTTTCATCATTTTTATCGATTTATTCCGATATTTTTTAAATGTATATTTTTGATTCTATGTCGTGGTTCGACTGAAGCTTATATAAAAAAATATTATAACAAGAATGAATAATTAAATATAGTGTAATGATGAAAAAAAATTTACCGGCTGTATTTTTAATATATTTTATTTTGTTTATGTAAATTGGCCGCTATTTCAAATGATGGGAGCTGCAGACGACAACATGCTTTTTTTTTCACGGCGCAGCTGTTGTGCATTTTAATATTGTTTATTTTTTCCACTCAAATATGTGTACTGCATTGTCTACAATACATTTTTTTTTAAATCAGGTGTTGCTTATACGCTTGAAATTTTTGAAACAAATTTTGATTTTTAAATAAAAATTAAAATTTGTTTCGTTTACTCTGTATAGTACCCTTCCGTACATTTAAATTTAAAACCTTCAAATTCAGAAATGGCCACAAACAACTAAGGTGAGTAACATTGTATTACTCGGGCCCTTTCGTAAATTTAAACTAAAAAGATTTACATTAAAAAACTTCAAATTCAGAAATGACCTCAACTAATGTGAGTAAACATTGTATTATTAAAATCATTACTTGTGTCGCAGTATTCTGGATGCTAAAGTTCCCCAGATTCTATGTTTTTAGATATTTAATTTGGGACGCTAAACTTCCTTAGACACAAGATATTTCTCGATGTTTTTGAAAACCTGGCTTAACTCCATGATGTCTGAAAAGTTTAGTAGTAGTTCAATTTTAAATTTGGGCACAAGTTTCCAAATTGATTTTGAACCGAAGAAGCTGGTCAGAAAACTGACCAGTTAGTTACGAAGATGAAATTGTATTGGCATTTATACGACTCGACTTACTAGTTAAGTTAAGTTAAGTTAAGTTATGTTATTTGATTTTTTTTAAAAAGCTTGAACACTCTATGGATCTTTAGGCAGAGTGTTCAAGCTTCAATATAAAAACAACTGAGCATTTTAGCTTTAAATATCAACTTTCTAAAAATGGTTCGTTGGGCACTTATCTCATATACACAATACAGTAGGGTTGCGACATGTTCGTATATTTCCGGATATGTCCTTCATGTCAACAATATCATCCATTATTTACGTCTCGAAATCTTCATCAAGAAGGAATTGTTTAAATTCTTCAAAAACCCGCAAAATTAATTATCACGGCTGCTTCACAAGGTTACAGTGTGTGTGTCGGTGGGGCAGGATGTCTTCATAAACATCTTCAGATATGCTACCCTAAATACAGTCATGTCATTGTTTGAAATTCGAACTTGCCGTCTCTTAGAGTTAGGTATGAAACAAATTTCAAGTGTACAAGCGACACCTGATTTAAAAAAATGTATTGTAGACAATGAAGTACATATATGAGTGCGAAAAAAAAAACAAAAACAATAAGCACATGCTATTTTAAGTACTATCACTTCACAGAAAAATATCTGGTATAAATTAATCAAATTTAACATTAACCCGTAACGTCAATTTCGAAATAAAATGAACATTAAGGTTAGTGTTAAATTTGATTTTTAATTTATACCAGATATTTTCCGTGAAGTGATAGTACTTAAAAAAGCATGCACAAACAATTAGAGACATACGCAATAATCTGGATTTTAGACCTTTTTGAAAACCTGTATGGAAGGCCAACCATTCTAACACTGCAAGCAGTAGAAAATAAAATAAAAACCCACACCGCACGAGGTTCTGGTTAGGTTAGGTGAAGTAAAAACGTCGACTCCAGATATGAAAATCGGCCTGTAAAATATAAGTAGATCTTACAAAAAACAACGTCAATGTGTACTAGAAACTCTTGGTAAAAAAACCCACTGAAAACACATCCCTGTATGGATAACGAAGAAATTAAACTCTACTTACGTTTAAACAATCATCAATTTTGACAACCTAGTAACAGGCAAACAAAACGTTTCTCTGAATGAATAGCATTTTCCTGGAAAGTTAGTTCGCAAACTTTCACTTTCTTTAAATTAAAGGTCGCTTGAGTTATATCCCTTGTTTAGCAAAAATTCCCCATTGGGATGATAAATCTATGGCGCTTATTGCAGTCATCAAATCTTAATTTGTTTCGTAAATATCTCAGAAAACTCCACTGGGATTTTAGGGGATGTTCAGTATGTTATTCAATGCGACTGACCCCCCCCCCCGGATAATGTTTGGACTTAATGCTCCTGGACTAATAGCGGATAAACGATTTTTCCTGACATATCATGATAGAAGCAGGGCCTGATTTAGACCTTGACGGCACTTCAAGTTTGGTGGGTCCCTCACACACAGAAATTAAAATACACGGCAAATCACAAAATCTACACACCAAAGTCCGTTTATTGCATGCATGTAATTGGAACTGACAAGTTATATATACATATTTCAAACATGTAAAAATAGCATAAAAATGTGAACATTAACAACAAATAAATAAATAAAAGGTGCAAGTTAAAAAGTGTGGTCCCTAAGAAAAAGCGCTGTCCCTCCTACAGAGCCAGTTTTATTTTCGTAACCCATACTCCAATTACTGTAGACCTGAATTAATTACAAGCAGTAATTTTATTAATTTATTTAAAACAATTGAAGTCGTTATAATGAAATGTATTCAAAAATGAATTCCAAGCTGTAATTATTAATTTATTTCTTATAAAAGAAACTAATTTTTTAATTATTATATTTTTGTTTAGAGGAGGCCCGGGGCAATTGCCCCTTTTGTCCCCTATAAATCCGGCACTGGATACAAGTAAAGAAAAATATGATATTCCACAAAAATGTGAATGTAGTTGATTTGTCTGAACGTTAACAGCTGTCAGTCTGCTGTTAAATGACTGCCATAAGCGCGTTCATTAATAATTACAATCAGTGTTGTATGTCAGGGGTGCAATTTAATTGTCGGTTGTTTGGTGAATCTTTATAACCTGCTTTCACACCAAACTAAGTTTGTTATGTTCTACTTTGCTGAAAAATAATAACAGCTCTGCCAACTATTAGGTGCTAATTTAAAATAGGCCAATGTTTAACTCTCCGCCTCCCCGTCTTTATTCTGAAGTCATTTGTAAAAAATAAATAAACTAGAAAGCACTCAGAGAGCGCATCTGCCCCCACCGTATACTAACTCAATCAAAAAAAAAATTCCTGGATCCGCCCCCAAATTTAATCACTTCTTCCTTAGCCCATGGGATGACTCCTTCCACAATATTTCATTGAAATTCATTGAGAACTGCCACAGTCAGTAAACGAAGTACGCAAGTAAATCAGCTGGGGTGGGGGCTGTATGCTCCCCAGGGTGTTTTGATTTTTTGCCCTTGTAAACGCTTGTAAATAGCATTTTCAGTACTAAATGTTGATACAAAATACACAACACAACACGAATCATTTCATTTTGTTCTTTAAACTAAGGTCAGCATATCGAAGTGAAAATAAAAATATCATAACCTTCCCATACCCTCTTGATGAGATAATTCTTTTTAACACAACATATAAATCGAGAGAGAAGAACTCAGTTATTCGATACTTTTGTTCAAGAAAAATATAAATGCCAAGTATACAATATTCCCTTGATTAAGTACCTAACCGTTACACGTTTTTAAGCAATTTACCTTTTCAGTTCTGTCCCAGTATTGGGATTGGGAGCTCAAAACGACCCGGGCAAATACGTAAAGTCGGTCCCGTAATGTAGGCAATGATTTTGGCAAGCTCAGTGAGCCCATATAGTTCGGGGACAATTTTGTAATCGGAATAATTACAGTGTCATTTTGAGGCCATATGAAATGGGTACTAGAATATCATGTACTTCATCCAATTGGCTTATGATTCGATTACTAACATAGCCTTATTTTAATAACAAACACTTAAAAAGAAAATGAAAACAAGACACATCCAACATGCATTTCATGTTGTTTTTAGTATCAGCTATTTCAAATGATATAACATAATGGTAGAGTATTATGAAAAGCAATAAAAAAAAAACTTCTATTTTAATTGACTTAAATTGCATTTTCAACATTAGGATACTCATTAAGAAAGTCCTTGTAATTATTAATGTTTTAAAGAAACATTTACATTTTGAGGCGATATGAAATGGGTATTAGAACATATAAAGTCAATAATAAGTAATTCATCCCATTACCTTATGATTCAATCACTAACATATCCTTATTGTAATACCAAACACTAAAAAAGCAAATAAGAACAAAACACAGCCAACATATATTTCAGATGGAGAAACAGACGAAGCTGATGAACAATCCTCAAAGAGCAAGCTGAAGATAACATTTTTTATATTTTGAGACAAAACAGACTATATCCAAGTTATTCAAGACTGCATTGGGCTTAAGAAATGTTATTTTCGTCCGTCTCTGTAGCTATAAAAGGGGAGGAACCAGGGAGCTCCAGGGGGTCCGCATCCCACCTACTCGAGCAAAGAACAATTAATTTTTTAAAAATATCTAGATAAAGAAATTTGATAAAGAAATTTTAAAAATCCCAAGTAATCGTAAATTAACCTTAAAACAATTTTCTTTTCTGATAAGCAAGATGTCTTCCGTCTTATTCTTTATAATTTTATTTTTTATTTATTGGTTCTGTGGTAAATTTCTTTGATTAATTTTTTTTTACTTTACTCTTTTGTCAATGTTAGTGCTAAAAGGCTACGACTCAAATATAAGTGAAAAATGCTGGATCACATATTACTTTCTTGTTTTTGATGTTTGAAATGTGTTTCCTTTTCTTTGTAAAAATTAATTTTCCATTTGGACCCCACCCTGCTCAAAATCCATGATCCGCCCCTATAATTCATACGAATAATTGCATTTTAAAGGAAAAACTTTTTAAAAATCGGTATAAATTAAAAGATTTTATTTATTCATTTTGGAAAATTTGGATAAGAAATATGAAAGGTATTTTTTTTAAAGAAAACTGAATTATTTAAAAAATGTCCATTTCTTGTCAGTCGAGGATTTTGAAGAATTTTGTAAAAAATCTGATTTAAGATTTGGTTTAGCAAACCAGAGTAATCTTTTATGAAAATGTACTATTTCTTTTTTACTATAAATTAAATGAATAAAATATTACTTATTTTATCGAAAATATTATTTTATTACTATGAATTATATGAATAAAAATATTATTTATTTCATATAAAATATTACTTATTTTAATACTATAAATTACATAAATTAAGACAATCCTTATTTTATTTAAAATATTGTCAAACTCCAGTTCAAGTCTGGAATTGACTTTGTTTTTCTACCGTAACAAGAACAACAAGAACAATCCTCACCACATTTAGGGGAGTAAACTCTTCACTGTTTGTCTGTCCCATCACGTTAAACCAAAATGATATATAAAATTAACATAAACTAAATTAACAAGCCTTTCAAACTTGCGAACATTTATGTTAGAAATACGCAAGGACTTATTCATTCTAATAAATAAATACATTTAAACTACAAATATTTTGTTCCTTTTATTTAGAAAGAAAGTGGGGAGAAAGGGGAGTTAGGTAGTTTAATAAGAGGTGAGTGGGAGAGGGGAGGAAAGACAGCTAGATAGTTTACTGCGGGGGTAGGAAGAGAGAGAGAGAGAGAGAGTGGAGAAAAAGGTTGGGTAGGAAGGGAGAGGGCAGAGAAGAAAGTTAGTTACTTTACTGAGGGGGTAAGGAAAATTTCGCATATGAAACTAATCCAAGTTTGTATAACATTTAGATAAAATCATGGACCGACAACGAAGATTGGAAGGGATAAGAGAGAGAATGAGAAGATACAGGCATAGTGTGAAAGAAGAGCAGATGCATGAGATAATGGATAATCTTAGTTGTCAACACCCGTGGGATTTATACGAGTCCAGCTAGTTGATAATGATAATAATCTAGTGGAGTCATAGATAGTATTTAGATGTGTACATGAAATAGCCTTTGGAGTAAAGGTCTATAAGAAACGAAAATACTTTTGATGCACTCTAATAAAGACCTCTGCATTGTTCCAGCCTCCAGCGAGAGCGATCTCATGCGATGTCCTCCCACTTCTCGAAGTACACTTTCTGTGACTTCATGTCCCCCTGGCAGACATCTTTTTAACGAAGATGGGACCGCCCTTATGACCTTTTGCCGGAGGATAGTTCCTCATACAGCAGGTCCGTCAGGTTCCTCCAACCATGTCCAACATGCGGTGTACTGTAATGAAATACACTCGGGTCGTATGTTCGTTTGCTGAAGGAAGGAGGGTACCGAAGACTGGCTTTTGGGGATTTAGTATTATTAGGTTTTACGCTCAGCTGGAGGATATCAGATTCCGGACCAGGATTTGGGTCAGACGGTTGACCGGGTCACAGGGAAGTAAGAGAACAAAGAAAATGCGTTCAACCAATCCGGTCCGCCGAGTATTTTTAAGGGTGCGCCATCGATTTAATGGGGATGTCGTTATTCAGTTGGGCACACAGCAGCGACCGGTCAACAAACTAGGAGCTTGACTCCCCACCCGTTAGGGTGCGGGAGAGACAGTAGCTACTACCACCACCACCGCCAGTCCTTCTGTAAATTAACTAGGAACAGAACAATTCGTGGGGTTTTCAACAAGACAGAATTCAATACCCTGATTGACCCGAGAACCGGCCCCGCATCGAAGCTTATCAAGAGAAATAAAAGGAACCTAGTTTTTCCTTGAAATGAATGAATTTTGTCGTCTTTCTCTCCGGCCACGTGGGAGAGCCTATTTCCTGTATGGACCAACTGTTTGTTTAACACCACAGATAACCCTCTCCCGTAAATGTGCAACACATGTAAAACCGGTATAATACTATTGTACGTGACCCAACCAGCGGTTACGGAGTTGCGGAGCAGGGTGTCGAGACTGGGTTTCCAGGCGCAGGCCGGGACCTCACAGTTGGTAACCATGCTTACTTAATCGCTTAATCACTTTTGGCCTACAAGGGAGGAGGAGTTAATTAAAGTTGAGAGAGAATGTGGATAGTTTCTCTATTCGAAAGTAGCGGTCGAAAATGTATTAGCTATGGTTGTTGTTGTTAACTAGCGGAAGACGAAGGCGGGAAATTAGGTCACGTGGTCAAAAATGAGGAAGAAGACAATTAATCGGCCATATTGGATTTAGGGGGGCAAATACAAACAAAAGAAACGATCAAAGTAAAAATGTATAAAGAATAAACAAAGGCGTCAGATTGAAATGAAATAAATGTTGCATTTAATAGAAAAAACATAAAAGTAAAATTGAAGTACATAATGGATGTAAAAAAAAGAAGGTAATAAATGTGTAAAAAGAGTTTTAGAGAGATTGTTGTGATGAAGAGTGACGGTAAAAATAGTTGTTTCTGTCGTTAGCTGATTTATGTACCGAAATAGATTTTACCTTGATGTAGCGTGGGCTATAGTCGAGCCCGTAAAACCAATGGCCATAAACGGGGTGTAAGGAGATCAAGGCAAGGAAATCAGTTTAGAAAAAAAGCATATGACAAAAAGGAAAAATATGCCGGTATAGAAAAGGATAGTTTCCAAATCAGGAAAGATTTAAGACATGATGAGCCGCTAACCCGATTGTTGGTAGAAAACTAAAAGTAATCGATGGTCATCGTAATCTCGAATAACCTATATTTGAGGTGTTTATTCCTAGTTTGGGCGAAAAGGAATGGAGAGAATGACCAAAGATTTTGAAGCAAGTAATATCGGCATTTAAAGAAAGTGTAGATGTGAAGACACATAGTGAGCCCTAGGCGACTAGGGTACTAAGTGAATGAAAAAGGGTTTAACTAAAAAAGGTCGGCACGGGCGAGTGAAGACTGAGCCCTAGGCAGGCAACAAGCAACAAGGAGCACGCATGGAGAATCGTTAAAAAGGGGGTTGTATAGTCGTGCTGACGTAACGGAAAAAAAGGAAGCTAGGTCTAGTTTGATATTTCATATAGATCAGAGCTGGTTTCATCGTGGTGATAAAGTCAACTTGATAATTCTATCCCTATTTTGGTATTTTTAGAAAGTGACCGCTACAGGAGCATCATTGACAGTCCCCGAAGTAACACTTGGTTAATGTACCATGTGTATGAGAATAAACACATACAGAT
>VCCN01000233.1:6696606-6710064 GCA_006491835.1 Architeuthis dux | reverse complement strand
CAATATCTTAACAATTATAGTGAGCTCTCAGACTTCACATCACAGAATGTTCAGAGAATGTTCTTATTTTGCCAGTTTTATTGTTTAATTCATTTTCCCTAGTAGTAGTAGTGATACATTTCTAAATTGCTATTTATTTTGTGCCCTACGCCATAGCGTAGTTTGCGTATAGACTAATCCGGCTATGGTTCTGTCAAAAATAAAATTAAGAAAAATATGAATATCCCAGAATTTTCCCGGGCCACTGTTAGCTACGGGCCCCTAGGCTTAAGCCTACTCAGCTTTATAGTATAATCCGGCCCTGGTTGTACCGTGTCTCACTATCAAAAACTTTAGGAATTTGGTTTGTACTTTTCGTAAGTAATGTTGGTTTGGTGTTATATTGAAGAGTGCTGGAAAAATTGTTTTTTCTTCGTGTATTGTTGTTGAAAGATTTTGTTGATTTTCTTTGTGTGTTGCTGTTGACGTCTGTCGATTTTCTTTGGATAAGGGTCACCGGTGAAATTGTTGTTTTTGAAGTGTTCAGACGTTGTAGAAAATATTTTTGTAATTGTGAAAAAATAAAAATTTGATTATGTTTTTGCGTGTTCAATTTTCAAGTCGAGGTAACCAATTTGTAAAACTAATATGAAATAAAGTTGGTGTTTTACAAGTGTAAGTATGAAGCTATTGCAATGATTAAAGGAAGTAATTCTAATAATAATCAAAATAAAGTAGTAGAAACTAATTGTACGTATGTGGAGAGAAATCCCGATACGGAGATAACCCAGTTCCCCACGTGAATGTCTCATGGTGTGAGGGAATACCTTCGATTGGCTTGAAAGGTTGTGACGTCCTGACGAGAACCGAGGAAGAAGACACAATTCGCCATTTTGATTATTTTTGAATGGCCCGCCAAAATGTGGTGATTTTAGCGGCCATTTTAAACAACGTAAAAAGAAACGAGGGTGGAAAATCCGATCAATATATAGAAAGAGTGCGTACAGACGAGAATATAATAATGATAACAAATGCATGTATTTTAATTAAACATGACGACATAGTTATAGGCATATAATTGTATATACATTTAAAGTGAGATAAAGAACATTGAGCGGAAAAAACATATAAACATAACGATCGATCTAAAAGGCCGGCATAGTTAGGAAGAGAGTTTTTATCAGAAATAAATATTAGGGCTATTAGCCTCTAACTGAATATATAGAAAATATAGGTGTAACCAAGCGTGTGTAAATCATTGTTGTTACTTTTAAAGGATAATTGATAATAACGGTAGTTATGGTTTTTCTGACATACCAAAATGAATTACCGGTACGTGGATTCAGTAGAAAAGTGGAAGGCATATACAAAACAGCCGAGGCAGAAATACATGCACACTAATGTATTTGCCAGAAGTTTTGTGGGTTAGAACTACGATTTTGGCTCTCGAGGCAAAATACGTATACCCACAAAAATATGATCTTGCCGAAAGCATGTAGTAATAGTTAAAGTAAGTTGTTTTAGATCTCGCGTCTAGAAAAGATGACATGACTACACGTACTGGAAATCACAATATAGAAAAGGCACACCTTAGTGATGAAGTAATTAAGTGTGTAATCTAAGGAGTAAATATACTGAGAGAACGTATGTTTGAGAGCGCACACGTCATTCTAGAAAGATCTAAGAATGGGCCAAGGTTGATGTTGTTGTAGCTTCTTATAGAAAGCCGTTACAAGAAATGGCGTCACGAGAAAAAAAGGGACTATATTTAGTTTCGTTTTTCTAGCTATCCAGGCAGATTCATGTGTAGTGACTTGAATAACTTTTGAACAATGTCCACTGCGTTTAATCTAGTTTGGTATAAATCACTAACAAATGGGAAAGTGGTTGCTACAATAGGGTAAACATTTACAGCAAAATACAAAGCAATATTTAGTATTTACCAAAAAACTAATTGGTAAAAAGCAGGTGCACAAAAATAAATACAAGGAAGAAACTTTTTAGCAAAATATGGGAATTTCACAATAAGGTATTTGTATTGGGTAACAATAAGGTTTACAATGCGAAACTCTGGAAACACTTTGTTTATCAAACACACAGACGATCAAAAAAGCAAATGACGTTGTCATGAAAAAGATATAAAGCCATTGAATGCGCTTAACCTCACACCTGAGGGGCATACACACGGTAATAAGAAAGCGGATCGAAATAGTGCGTAGATGTGTCTGCGCAAACTCCAACGGTCTTTGGATCTGTTTCGAGTGTTCTAATGAGTATGGACACAAACCTCACTCCCAGGTGTAGGTAGCCTAAAGGTAAACGGCACGTAGAATAAAATCGGCGAACCAAGTTCAAACTCCGGTTGGGACAGTTTGCATTTCACTTCGCACTAATTCCTTTCGGAAAGGCATGAATCCAATTCTCCCTCCAGCTATGGGTAAATAGCAGGGCAGTTAGAGCCCTTTAGCCATGTAAGACAGTCCAAGTAAACATGGCTGAATAAGAAAGGTAATCCACTTGGAATTATGTAAACGACTGGGATTTTACCATACAAACCACTGGTATATGCATAACCCCGAAGCTGTCCTAGAGAATTAAAACATAATTAAGATTCTCAAGGACGTTGAAATTCAAATGGATGAACCAATCTAGGCCAGAAGACCGTAGATAAGAAGACGAAAACTGATCAAACTGTGGATGTCGCTGTTCCAGCAGAAAAGAAAGTGAAAAGCTGGAAGAAACATCTAGACCTTGCAAGATAAATAGTGGAACATGACAGTGGTACCCATCATTATTGGCGCACTTGGACAGCATCGAAGAGCTTTACAAAGAGTCTGGAAGAGTTAAAAATCTGAGGAAGAATCCAAACCCTCCATATGATATCATTACTAAAATCAGCTAGACTACTGAGGAGAGTGGTGATGTATTGAGGAGACTTACTATCACTTGATGTTTAGTGAAAGCCAATCAGTTACATGTGTGAAAACTCAATGTGTACCAGTGATGATGATGATGATAATAATAATAATGAAAGCATTGAAAAATACTATTAATTACAGTATTAAAATAAAAATAATAATTATAATGATAATAATTATGATTGTATAAATATCGAAGATCAATAATATTAGCAAAACCATTACAACCACGGTTGTCAATAATAATAATAATAATAATAATAATAATTTTAAAAAAACAACAACAAAAAAAACAACGTTTCTCTTTATGAATAATCAGACTGTATGTTTCCAGGATAAAATCACACTTGAAAAGACTCAATGAAGCGTCCTTAAAGGTCATGCCATTGTCCCGTGGAGAGTTACTTGACTGTGTGTAAGCTTTGTGCACCATACAATGTGGTTGAGGCTCTGGATAATTCAATCATAATACTTGAGGCATCTGATTGACCCGACGCACACATGCGCCCCGGCAGCCTCACCACCACTCTCATGAATACGCACTTGAAGTTTTCGCATTTATACGTCATCAATACAAGTGAATACTAAACACTAATAATTTCTTTTAGAACTAGAAAGCACTCAGAGAACGCATACCTCCGCCAACGCCATTGTCATTGAAAATCGAGAAAAAATCCCGGATCTGCCCCAAAATGTAATCAATTGTTCCTTGGCCAATGGCCCAACCTACCACAAAGTGCCATTGGAATTCATTGAAAACCCTTGGAGATATTGTGTGCATAGGCGTATGGGAACTCTTTGTTTTGGGGGCGGGGTGCAGAGTACTTGATTTTCCCGACATTCTTACACAGATAAAAAGATCAAGTACTAATAAAATATCTTTTTATGAATCGACAATACACAGCTAGTACAAATCACACAACATGCAACTTAAAAGAAATATCTTTTCCTGCTTTTCTTAACAGCAAAAATATCTATTACTTGGTCAACATTTTCGCCAACAGAGATTTTGGCATACTATCGTTCAATATTTAGTAATACCATGCTGTTTAGTCGTGTTTGACCCATTGTACTTCTCAGTTATGTCTTCATTTGTCTGCGGCCACCGAAGGAGCGCTCTGTAGCGCTCTGTAGCGCTCTGTAGAACATGATGTAGCAGGAATATTTGCCAGTTGCAGTACGCCATGAAGATTGTTCTTGTAAAGAGTTTCAACAACACCAGCTGCAATTGCCTGTGAACCTGATGGATGCGTATGGTCCGTTACAAACTTTGCGTAGATTGCCTTTTCCGCCTTTAGGAGATCCAGATCAACACCATAATGTGATGCAACAAATTGATACTGTTCATCTGACACATCAGGATTGAAGAAAACATAGCCAAGTGCGTAAAGTATGTATCGGTCATTACCTTCAAATCGTGATTCCATTTCCACAATAACCTAATCCAGACTGGAATAATAGGTGGATATGCGATGGAAGTCTTTGGCAGTTTGATTAAGTAGCACTTCCGTTGCAGATTCACCAATCAGGGTTTGCAATTGACGAGACACCAATTTTTCTCCGTGAAACTCTTGCTTCCTTAAATGAGAATCGTGTGCCTTGGTGGCCTAACCTTTCAGTGCATTTCCAAACGTTTTCTTCATTTCTGCAGTTAGTAAGAGTTTCCATGGTTCATGTAGCTGTTCTTCTAGCTGTTATAACATATACAGTCTTGGAGCCTGGAGGTATTTGCCGAGGCTGTTTGTTTTTGAGAATATTATTTTCAGCACAGCCAATACAATTAGGAATTCAAAATCGGATATGGCATTCAATAATGCACTGCTATTCGCATATGTTTTGGGGTCTTGATCATTTGCCAAATCATTCAATGCTTTTACGATATGAGGTAATTGCTCTATCACGGCTTTTACTGCTTCGTATCTACAGGACCACCTTGTTACACTTTGAGATTTAAGTGTCTGTGAGAGTTCTTTGTCGACCATGATGCTTTCATAGAGTGCTTACCGTTTAGGACTGGTCACTAGAATGTTGTAGAGGCTCTGAATAGTTGCTAAAGCATTGCGGAGTGGTTCAGTATCTGTCATTGTATCTTGGATAGCAAGATTTAAGAGGTGTCCATAGCAATGGATATAGATGGCCAAGTGGAGAACACTCTTTCATTCTTGTTGGCAAACCTCTATGAACACCGCTCATATTTGCTCCGCCATCAAAGCATTCTCCAATAGTTTTGTCAAGTTTCAGCTCCAGGTCCCCGAATACATTTTTGACTAACTCACAGAGGACACTTCCATCAGTAGAAGGCGTTGCATAAAATACGATGAGGACGAAGATTCCCTGGTTTCTCCTTCATATTGCCACTCGCTCAACCCTGCTGATGACTGACGTTTCATCAACGATAATGAAATATCCGGAACACTTTTTCACGTCATTTGCTATGCTGCCTAAAACAACCCCAGGCATGATATCAAGAATTTCGTTTTAGACAATAGGTGAGGTTCACTGCATGTGTGCATCCAGCTGACTTCTCAATTTTCCTCCTAGCCAAGGAATATACTTGGACCGAAGATATAGAAGTCCCAAAAGATTACCACGATTAGTATCGAAAATTTCGTCTAAGTTACTGCGGTCCTCTTCATGGTCTTTTGTTTGGCAGTGAACAACAGAGTCCTCGGTTCCGCTACACTTGCTGCTTGCGTATAGTATTTAGTTGACCTAATATCGATTGTTTTCGAAAGCAAAAATGTTACTATGCATAAATATCTTACAAGGTAACACGAAAAAGGTAATAGCATATTTTTGAGGATTTTAGGAATTATTTTGATTTATTCATTTTTAACTTCTAGAAGTATTTAAAAATAATTATTTACTTAAAATCAACCACAATTTATTTATTTAACGATTAACACAACTTGTTTTATACTTTGATTTAAAGTTAATCTTTTTAAACGGCTACAAAATAAAGGCAGGAAAGAGAGTTAAAATAGAAACAAACACATATGAGAATTACCTTCATAAATAACGCAGATATGGGGGGAAAGAAAGGCAGCATCCGACCTTCCTCTACCCATACCCAAAATGCCACTAAAGTCGTTTAAAGGGGAGAAGAAAGATAACTTCCGACCTTCCCCAACCCCGTCATGCAGAAAGGGAAACTGTAAAATGTTTACACCAACTGTAAACACGAAATGAATTAGACAAAAATATTTTAGTAGTCAATAAAGACTCGCTTCTAATAAGGACTTAATAATATATCAATTTCATATTATTTTTGACGGCACGGGTATACTAGTTTCGATATGAATAAGAATTAATGTTTGCTAATTTTCCACCATTGTTAATCTTTTTGCTTTCTCTAATCGATCTTTTTCTTCTTGTTTTGCCCGAATTTCCCCCATGTTTATCCCGAAATGGGGGGGGGGCAATTGTCTGAAAACCATGATTTAGCCTTTTAAAGTACTCAGATATGTCAATTGGGAGATATATGAAATTCTGTTTGTTGTGGTGTGTGCTGGCGGCCATTTTGTTTTATGCAAATGAGGTAGTTCTTCCCAACCTTTTTCTTGGGAACATCTTTTTTCTGAAAGAGGACATCCTTAGGAACATTGGTACTCTACTCATAGGATCCTGGTGGGGTGGGGATTAAGGGTAGGCCTTGCTGGCTCCCGGGATATCTTACTTCTTCACCAATCTACTGCACACACACACACACCTGCAAGATATATCTCATTTAGCATTAACTAACCAACATATTTAATATCAAATTTCAAACATAGACTTTTTGTATGTGGATACCTTTAGGAGTACGATACAAGTAAAATAGTTTTTGTTACAGTTTGTGTGAGGTCGTTAGATTATTACTATATTATTTCCTGTGTGAAAGTAAAGCGCTATTTTGAATTTTCCATTGAAAAGGTAATTACACGATATCTCCGAAAGTACTCAAGGAATTTCAATGAAACTTTGTGGGATGGTGGGCAATGGGCTAAGGAAGGAACTTTGAGGTGGATCCAAGAATATTTGTTCAATTGAGAGATATTTTTCCATTTTTTCATACATTTATGTATACGCTCAACACTGTTCACACGACATCTCCAAAAGCTCTCATTAAATTTCAATGACATTTTGTGGAAGGCTGGACAATAGGCTACATAAGAAGTGGTTAAATCCTTGGGTGGATTCATGCAATTTTCCTCCGTTGGCAGAGGTTCGCGCTTTCAGTTTTATACGGGGTAGATTTGTTTACAGAGTCATTATTATCCTTAAGCCACAAGATAGGCAGGGTTATCATACCAAAATATAAACATGTAGGAAGACAAAAATACAAAAAATGTTTTGGCCACCTTGGGTGGTACCAAAATCTGGTCTGGACTAATGGGTGAATACATAACCTCTGTCCAAACCCGTTGGCAGAAGTAACGATATATCATTTACGGATTTCTTAGACATTCAAAGTATCGAGTCGTAGCTACTGACTCTGTCTTCACAGCCAAGACGAGACAATGTCATTTGCAAGGGTTGTTCAGTGATGAGAGTATATACTTATTGATTGTTGTGAATTCATTTCTCAATACCAACATTTGTGATGGTCATTAAAACACATTCTTTTCTCAGTGGGAACATTCTAATTTCTAATTAGGACATTTTTTACTGGCTAATCAAACAGTTGCGAAATTTGCTTTATCCACAGCTTAAACATTGCTAAGCTCATTGGTTTCTAAGAGTATCTGTATATGCTGGTATATCAGACGGACATTGCAATATTACGCTGTGTCCAATGCGCTGGTATTATTACTAGGGGGCCATTTACTGAAGCTTGATATGGACAGCTATGGGGCTTGAATGGGTTGCAGTGAGTGGTAATCCTCCAAATACCCGTGTAAACCATTCGTCTTATAGTCGGCATATACGGGGTTGTCACGTGCCTAAGATTATTGTGTATCTCTCATTGGCACCAGAAGTCGGTGTTTGAGGCCAAATAAAAGCCTAGAGTTCGAGTGCTGGTTGGTGGATTTGCGTAACACAATCCCTACTTGGTGGATTGATGTAACACAATCACCTTACCCGGCATGTCCCCTCATCCAACCTTATGCTTCATTAAGCTAGACTTAGTAGTAGTAAATATCCAAAAGCATGGTTTTTACATGAATCAGCATTTGTGATCGTTGTGAGTTTCAATTCGAGATAGTATTCCATAATGACTCTACGAATCAGAATGTCACCAACTCTCTATTCTCTTGCCGTATGTGTGATTAGTGTTGCAAAACTTCGATACCGATATAGCAACGACCAAATGTGAGGAATGATTGGGTGAGACAAAAACAAAGGGGAAGCATGAGTCGTCAGCAAGAAATATGAGAGACTATTTATTCCCCGTGAACACTTTGTATGGAAATAAGTTATATCTTAAATAAAACAAGTTTCTTGCTATGACGCACGATATCAGTGGTGACTTTTCTTAAGTTGATATCTTCAAAAAACTGAAAATTAAGATACTTGAATTAATTAAAAAAAAGGAAATTACCTAATAAAATCGCCTTTAGCTCCTTATTGTCGATCCATACATAAATAACCCCGTCATTTTGACGGGTATCCTTGCTAGTGGTGTAAATAAATGATTACGTCTAATCAATTTCATCTGAGGCTTTATTAAAAAGTCATCTGAACTCGTTCAAGTGGAAGCGTCCATTGTTTCAAATGGTGTGTAGGAGATATTTTTATCAGCAAAATTGTTACCTTCTTCAAGTGAAAGAGTCCATTGTTACGGACAGGGAAACAGAAAAAACCACACTGCTCATTATTATAGTTGTTGTGAAATTAATGTTGTTTACCGGATCTCGTATTTTGTATTCAAGGAACTATTTTGTTTAAGAACAACCTGTGGCCTCGTTTTGAGATCTTGTGATGCTCACTATAAAAACCATAATGTTATTACGTTCTACGGCGAATGTACATTTTCAGTTTAATAAAACCTCAGATCGAGGTATGCGTTTACTTTCAATTACAGCTTGTCTTTATTCGTTTGCTTACTATTACAATAGTAGATAATGAAATTGGGTACACTTATTTACAATATAAAAAGAGTAAAAATCGAAAGATCTGACACGGTGATACCTATCTTTTAGATAACTTTATCATCAGCTCAAAAATACGAGTCAAGCTCATTTTATTTAAATAACAAATTATGGCACTACATGAAAATTACAACTGCACCTTCCTTGCATTCACTGATGCAAATTGGTTTATGATGGGCTCAAATCAAGTTTTTTTCCCTCGGTTTATTCTCTTTCTACACACAGCAGAGTAAGATCCCAGTCTGTCTTGGCTCTCATTGGAGGCTCTCAAATACGAAAGTATTAGTTTTAACTTGCCGAATGATCTCAGCTGGCTATGGAAACTACGATGGTTAGCATTATCTCAATACTGAACAATACATTCGAGAAGCTCTTCAGGTCTTGATATTTTGACCCGACTTGATAGCAGCATTCTGCAATCCAAAGTTTCTTCATATATATTATCCATCAGCACCAGACCTGTCGTGGTGCAATAATTAGAAAAAAACTGCATTTATAAATTCGATTTTAACCAGTTGTCCCACTGTTGTAACCTTGTACTAGCCAAAACGCAGAGCTTAGTAAATATTGGGTATGTGCAAAGTTTTCTTGCGAAAAACCAATTTTCAATCTCTAGTTTTCGATAAAGAGCGCTGGGAACATTTGCACATGCCTAATATATAAACACACATCCACACACACCCACATATGATGATACGCAACTTATATGTAACGATCCTCAGGGTTAATATTTTATTTTCTTGAAATATTTGATATTTTCTTTAAAATATAAAGATCTTATAACAGTAGATTTTCTACTTTAGAATTCACGTGAACAAGTAAATCAGTATAGCTAAAGGTTACGTATTATATTACATAAGTAATAAAAATGAACAATATATTGAGAGAAGTTTAAAGATTTTTCAAACGAGAAAGACATTATCAGTGATTTCAATAAAAACTAATTGCAAATAAAGAAATTATATTTGATAGAAAAACTTGCTTTAAGGCTGAGGTAGTTGCGTACTTCCCATCGCTGTCAGTGGTCGGTTTTCGAGCTGATTTTCAAGGAAAGCAGACTCTCCTCTTGAAAGATTGGCGCAACCCAATCTTTCTACCTCACATTTGGCTTTGTACCGGACTAAGCTAAATTTAGCAAATATCAATAATCGTTAATAGAAAATTGATGGACAATTAATTTACCCATGAATAAGTTGGGATTCAGTTCTTTTTTTATTGTTGTTGAGCCTTCTCGTTGCTATTTTCTTGTCTCTGCTAAATGATAACTGCTTAGTTTGGGTTACGGTACATTCATAGCAGGTAAATTCATAGCAGGGGATTTCATAACGGAATTCCTAGCCATGGCTATTTTATAGCCGAAACGAAACTATAAAACATCAGCTTCATCTCATGTCGCTAATTTGGTGTCGCTAACCTATGAAACTCATAAGTAACAGTAAATCATTTAATTTTTACAATGTTATTCAAAGTTTTTGAGTGCAATAAGTTAAAAAAAATCTTTTAAAATAAACTTGTGTAGTAATTATCACTGAAATGATGAGGTCCGATAAAAAAAATTAAAAATACGTAGTTAAGTTATTTACGCTGCTTGATATATGACCAACGTGAAATAGACACGGCTACTAATTTGGCTATGAAATCGCCTGCTATGAATATGCCTGCTATGAACTCGCCGGATACCGCTTAGATTGTCTGTATTTCGGACAGAAATCAATTAATTCACACCGTGAATTGGTGTTGCTATTCATTTCTCAAGAGGCCGTATCTTTAATGAATAAATGTCACCACTCGCATTCAATGGCAAACACCCTGTTTGAGCGATATATTTCATTATGATGCATCAACGCCTTTGGGAGATACATGAATCAACATTTTCTCTATCTCACTCTATTATGAGAAATCTTGGAGAAATTTTATCTTGTCGTTGCTCTGCTTGACGAAAAGAGACTGAGGAAGATTCTGACTAGATTTTGATCACTATCATCTTAATTTCCGTCTGAATTTGAGTACAACGGCCGAAACATTGTGGACATAGAAACAACCAAGATGAGGACAATAGTCCAAATAAATTTATATATAACTATAATCTTACTTCATGTGCAAGCCTTAAACCCTAGTAAAGATGAATTGTTTAATGGTTTTCTTTGTATTTAAATGTAATAAATAATTATACATATACTATCCCCATTCAGTAACACTTGCCTTATTTCCTGACCATTAACAATCCCTTTTTTGATGATTTTCAATGTACAATGCTAAAACATGTAAAACACATTTTAAATCAGAAATTGCAAAATGTGGTACGCAATTAACAATTGTCCCCTACTGCCAGAGATATTTAGTTTACAAATACCGAAAATGACTAAAGCTAAGCAGAGGAGCAGAAGAAAAGTGGAATAGCAGTAAAGTCAGTAGCCAGCGGTAAGAAAGGGAGTGGGTTCAAATACAGTCGGCGCTAAAATACAATCGTTATTATTGTTTTATCCCCGCCCGCCAGAATTTGTGGTGTCACTATATATGTAATCGTTAGGAGAATGTTCTGATGGATTTATTTAATAAATCATACCCGTAGTATGACGAGTAACACACCAGCTATACTATTTTGAAAGAGAATATCTTGTACGAGAGTATTCCTTGTGCATGTGGCTATCCACGTATGTGCTTGTGGGAGACGCATGTGTGTGTAGCGGGGGTGGGTTGAGTATATGTAGATAAATCAATAAGTACTTATAGTCCGGGCGAAATATAGTTGAACCGGGAATTAATTAGAGCCTAAACATATTTGGTACCGTTGGAAAGTTCATTCTTTGTAGATTAACATATGTAAATCCTCCCTGCTAGGCCTTTGGGCAAAACACGGTTATGAGTGTTAGAACACGATAGGGTTCAAGAATAAAATTTACTGTTTTGGCAACCACTGCAATCAAGGCTCGACACTTCATCTTATCTTATAGTCTATCGGAAATGGAAGTTATCATTTTTGGGGGTAGAATCTTGGCAATCAGGTTAAATCATATCTTAAAACTATCCAGATCAAGACAAAAATTGTTGCCAGTTTTTCGATGAACTTTAAGGGCGGACATTTTGAAATTCAAAATGGCCGACTGTGAATGTACATTTCTCCCAATTATAATTGGGAGAAATGTACATTGTACTAAGATATTGTGCATGAATCCGTAGCCTATTGCCAATCCTTCTACAAAAATTGAGAGCTTTTGGTGATATCGTATGAACAGACAGGAGCGAATACAGAAATGTACAAAAAAAGACGCGAAAATATCTCTCAATCAAGAACAAATTCCTGCATACACCCCAACATTTAATCACTTAAATATCTTCCATAATCTGTGCTTTATCCTTCCACAAAACTTCATTGAAATTCATTGAGAACCTTTGGAGATATCGTATGGACAGACAGGAGCGAATACAGAAATGTACAAAAGAAAACCCGAAAATATCTCTCAATCAAAGACAAATACCCGGATCGAACCAAAATCTGATCACTTCTCCCGTACTTCATGGCCCACCCTTCCACAATATTCCATTGAGAACTTTCGGAGATATTGTGTAGAAAGTCAGGAGCGTATACAGAAGTGTATAAAATATTAAAACGGTAAAATATCGCTCAATCAGAAAGGAATTCCTAGATCCTCTCCAAAATTAAGATACTTCTTCCTTACCACGTGTCTTACCCTTCCACATTCAGCACTTTTGGGTATCATTTTCAAGATGGCGTCCAAGATGGCCTCAACTCTTTAAATTCCCATTACTCGTTCATTATTCATCCTAGACAAGTTTTTCTAACGGTTTTCTCCAGTATCAAATGTATAATTTCCAAGATGTTGTCCAAGTTAACTGCAAAATTAGTTGGCTGCATTTATGAAAATAACCCACCCTACCCCCTTAAAAGAATTACAACAAAAGGTTTCTCAACAGTTTTCTTTAGTATCAGGTGTGCTTTATAACATATCTAAAGTCTACCAACTGGAAAGGTGTCATTTTCGAAATGGCGTCCGACGTGCCGCCAATTAAGGTGACCATTACTCGTTCATTATTCCTCCAGACAAGTTTTTCCGTTTTCTTTTCCAAATCGTGGTAGACGTTTGAGCACTTAATTTAATGATGAACGTTAATCACATAGATCGAACATTATACAGTGACAATTTCAGTTAATAACTTTGTGTCAGGCTACGGACTTATTGATCCACCCTACTATGGTTGTATGAATATTTATGTATAACGTTTCCTTTTGTGTACATACTTGGTATCAACATGCGTGTATGTTTGTTTGCTGAGAAAAAAATTGCTTGTTTATGTATATAAAGAAAAAATAAATGTACACATCTTTGAAGAGATGTATATGCTCATTTCAATTTTTGATATGCTATTGTGTTACTGTACGTGAGGCTGTGTGTAGTTCATATTAGTCCGGGGCACAGCAGGGGCAAACCGTGCACCCCACCCCCATGATTCTACATTTAGGATACCAA
>VCCN01000233.1:6627639-6639527 GCA_006491835.1 Architeuthis dux | reverse complement strand
CATTGGATATACTCAGCACAATAACATGTTAACTATTTATATTTTATGCTGAAATTATACAATGAAAAATTAAAATTGTTTTCAAAGTAAAGTTTGTTATTTTCACTGCTGAATATTTTAAAATACGAAAACTTCATTTCGTTCCGACTTTACATTTACTGATTCCGTTTCTTACCATTTCTAGTTTTTGTTTTCCCAGTTACCTGTAGCTTTTCTCTCGCCCTCCCTCTTCTCTCTCTGCCTTTAAACATTACTTCTCTCTCTCTCTGCCTTTAAACATTACTTCTCTCTCTTCGTGCTGTACGTTATTTACTTCTTTTTCTCCTCTATCCCTTTTTCTCATTCCTCTCTTTCTTTAGCCTCTTCTCCCCGCTCAAAAGATCAAGAGCTATACACCCCGCTTCTTCCTCTGTCTGGAGTTTTGTCTCACACCACCACTCTTTTTGCCCTACTCTCTCGCTTTATGCTTGTCGTCTCCCCTTCCTCCTCCTCCCTCTATTAGGAGGTCAGGTCAGACGGTACTGCTGGAGACAACCAACATGGCGGTTTTGTGTGCTACGGCCCGTCGTTGTCACCGACTGGCTATCTTTTGGCTCGTCTACCGCCCATCCTGAAGAAGTAGACACGTAACAACAGTGCCCAGGGACAATCGAAAACTACCTGAGGCTGCTTATCCATGGCATATGGCACTGGACTCCCACGGAACTCCTTAAAATAACTCAATATCGGGATCCCTTATTTAACACAACACACCAGTGTGTGATGAGCTGAAGAGTTCTTTCCTTCCTTTTTACAACCGAGATGATGATGGAGCTTCTCCTTCTTCTAGCAGGAAGGTAGTACCCAAATTTCATGACAGAAAGAGGAAGGATAACCTACGCAAAGCTATTCTGCTCGCTCTCGGTTAATGTGCTGGAAGGGATGTAGCACTTGAACAGGATTTTTGCCTACACTCCAGGAATTTTTTTTTCCGTATAAATTGGAGAAAACCAAAAAAGTCCCTCGCTCTACAAAAACAAAAACATTGCAAGGAAAATGTCCGAGATATAAGATCTGTTTTCTAAATTTTATTTCCATTCCAAGTGAATTACCAAGCCGATAATTTTTCACAGGACAAAACATTACCATATCATGGAATTATAATGATGATGATGTCTTGTTTTATAATAATATCATCAAGTGTCACTCGTAATAATAGTAGTAGTATTTTGGCAAAATTTAGGAGCTGATTCTGGTGTTTCATATTATTGTACCCTCTATCGTTTACGTTCTAGTTATTTTTTTTTTACTTACTTTTCCATGATTATGATTTATTTACCTTTTTTGAAGATAATTTCGCATTTTTAGCCCGCTTTGCACTTTTAATCATTACATTCATTGTCTTTATTTTTATATATTAATGTGTTGTGTGGATACTTTAAAAATGAAAATGCAACCTGGTCAATGGTCATTAATATCTAATATAAAATTTATTTCATGAAAAAATAGATAAGTTTGTTTTTTAAAAAATTATTTTTTACTTTCACTTTCCTGGATACCATTTGTTGGATATTCTTGCCAAAAAAAAGTTAAAAACTAAAAAACATAACAACCTTTATTTGTATTTGATCTTAATTAATTATACGTTTGAAATGTCTTCAATATTACTGTTTTAACAGTAATCTCAATTATCATATAGAAAAAAAACGCGGCTGTGACACATCACAAGAAGAAAAAAAATTATACATTGAATTTAAAAACAGATTGGATTCAATTAAAAATATTTTTCTCATAATTCGAGAGCAACATGATGCAGTTACATTCTCTTTAAATGTTGTTCAGTACTTACTTTACTACTACTTTTGGTGTATTAAATGTTTAAACTAAAAGCAAGCGATGTTTATGGTTAACAAAACAAACCTAAACAAATAAATATCAAGATAAAATTAAAATAATATTATTAATAATACTGTGATGAAGAAGGAAAGCTCCACTACAACAACTGCTGTAGTCTTCTTTTCGCTGCTTCTTGGTTTGTTTTCATAGACTAAACTCCTCCCTCCAACCAGTGTCACAAAACACTTTAATTTTATAATACGAGTCTTTTGAAATACATTTTTATTAATTAAAGCAAAACATACAACGTTTTGGTTACTAACAAAACCGTATGTATAACATTGTAGGCTTGTATACTACAACGTTTGAGAGAAAACCTTAAGACTACGACCGTTTTTAGATTTTGATGTAATGTTATGTTTGTGTTGTGGACACTATTTTTAGATTCACTTCTGAGATTTTCTTGATTTTTGAAATCTATATTTTAAAATTTTGAACAAAAATTGAAACTCCACTTGGTGACTTACTCTGAATAGGGCAACTTTAAATGATTATGTATATATAATATATATATATATATATATATGGAAAAAGAAATTAAAGATACTGAAGTACATTATCTGGAATTATAAGCTCATCTCTCACTCTGGTGTACAACAACCAGACTGTTCATTTTATATCGCAGGGAAAATTAATGCAACAGTTGTGTCACATATTTATTGCCAAAATTACTTATTTTTAACAAAGTAAATATCACCTCTAGCTTTGTTTTAAATAGGAAACCCTTCTTTTGGGTTGCTGTAATTATATGTCGGGTAAACTGAAATAAGGCCGGTCTTTTGAGAGTTAACATTGACAATCTACACAATGTTGAAATCTGATATTTTATGGTTTTCGAGTTTTTCCTAATAGACCGTGGGGAAAGAAAATAAGGGCAATTGGGTATATTTGTATTGGTTTCTTAATTTTCATAATGTGAGTGTTGCAGACGTGAACATACAATACATATATTACGAAGTATATCATTATTTTGTGTTAAATTGAAAAGATATTGATATCTGATCTGAGTAAAATAAGCTACCCCTAAAGCTGAAAAAAAAATGGAATAATTTAAAGATTTATTATTTATATCAGTGAAATAATTATGGCAGAAGAGAAAAAATCTTTTTCATATTTTTATTGCATATAATATTTTCTTCTTTGAACTTTAACACCTATGGAATATTCCTTTTAAACCAAAACAGATATAAAATGGTTTCCCGGATTTTGATATGTTTTCTAAACAAAACATAGCAAAGAAATAAAAACTACTTGAAAAAAAAAGTAAAAATAAAATTAAAAAAACACCCAAAGACTTTTTGATCGTTTGCCAAAAATACAAATCCTATGGACACTATAACTGTTGAACGCCCTTCACTTATAAGAAGTTGGAAAACCACCTTCTTACACCTCTGTACAGGTGCACCCATTTCGACCAAAATGTCGTTACGGGTTCGAATAGACTTCCCCCAAAAGACTGTATTTGTGCTTGGAATTGTTCTCTCAATATTTGGCATTGCGAGCATCATTGTTGCTGTCGTAGCCTTCAGTGAGAAAATATGGGGACATTATCTGGGCACAGGATTATGGTGTGGCATATCAATGTTTTTGACGGGCCTCTGTGGTGTGGTTGCAGGGCAGCTGCGAAGGCCCTATATTATCAAAACCTATTTGATTATGTCCGTTATTTCAGCCTGCTTGGCAGCAGTAATGTTGGTTTTATCAGCTGGTGGTTTGGATTATGACAGTAATTTCTACAAACACAGCTTCTCATATAAGAAGTTCCCTAAAGAGTCAACAACCATCATCCATATTTTTTCTCTTTGTTTAGCCATTGTTGGTTTTGGTGTATCTCTGGGATCCGTTGGTGTCTGCATCAAATATCTCTTCTTTGAAAAGGCCAACAGTAATTCTTCACACCAAAACTCTCGAGAAATTCACAACCTGATGTGCACCAGCAATGGTGGACGTCTTCGGGATGTTCCAGGCTTGCGTACTCCTCTCAGAGACCGTAGCTTTACAAGGTCAACAGCTCCCCGGGAATCCACATCTAGCCGTATTCCATTGCGGGAGAGTGAGTCTGTTGTAGCATCAAGTTCACACGCAGCTCGTTTTCACTCTCCTCGCCATGGTCCGTCTAGTAGTCATGGTAACCAGTCTACCAATGCCTCTTCCTCAGAGACTTCTCGGTTCTTACCGTTGGAGAATTCTGGCTCAAGACGTGAACAGCATTGTCAGGATTCCCGACGTGAGCATGCTGATCTTGCACGGCGTATAGCAGATCGTGACATGGGAACACCTTCTTCTGTTCGAAGTGATTACTCCCAAGGATCATATGTAGCAGCTGTGGAACTGATGCCAGCTGCTTCATCGGACTTTCCTCCTCAGTATGATGATCTGACTCCAAATATATTTGGAGAAGATGAGCTCCCACCTTATGAGGAAGTGATTCGGGAGCTCACCGACAGCAGTGATGGTGAGACAGCCAGCGATGTTGATCTGCACCAGGAGCGCTATGTCAATTGCCCTGTCACTTCTGATCCACCCCAAGCATCTGCCGATGTACCACCAAAATTGGCTGTCGTTGCCGCCGCTGTTCTGTGCAAAGATGACACCCAGTCTCACAGGCCCATGTCTTTTGTGCAGAGCAGTTCAGCTCCCCCGTTTCCAACTTCCGTTATTGATAAACGTAAAAGCGAACCTCAGATGTCCAAAAATGTCTGCAAACACTCACCCACTGATAAACCAACAGCAGCAAATGGCCTGAAGACTTCTGAGAGCCATGCAGGAAATCTCCTAACATATGCTGCTGTAGCAGAAGCTACAACAAGTGGTAGTAACAAGTTACCAAAAACGGTCGCTGAATTGTCTGCTAGTCCTAACCCACAGGGTGTAACCTACCATGACTTTTCTGGAACAAAACACTGTAACCACTGTCCATCCCATGCATCAGAGGAAAATGCAGGGACAGGAGCTCTTAAGTCTAACAATCAACACAAATCCACTTGTGACGGGATCAAAAGTGATCGGGAGTATATCATTCTTCAAGATTCATATGAAAACTGTTCCCAAGGAGCTATCAAGGATTCCTCTAATACAGACCTGCCACCAATTGGTTCTCATATATCTCTACACTCTTCTAGGATGTCATCTCCAAGCAAAGGTTCATTGCTCCCTCCATCTCCACATCATGGAGATCAGCAGAGCCGTTCACAAAATAAAAAAAGCCATCCGGCATCACTGTTGGCTAAATGTGAGCCTGCAAAAATTTCAAGTAGTAGCACAGCCACTGACAGCATGGATAATCTTCGTGGCAGATCAAGTTCACATTCAGAACGCAGTGGTGTCAAACTGGTGCCGCTACCAAAAGATGTGCTCACATCAGGGGGTCGGTCAAAACCAACATCATATTATAATCGAAACAAGCGAGAACTTATTCTTCCTGCTAAAGAATTTGATCCCTTGCCTGCAAGCATGAAGGTTGCAGAAAAATTATCTCTGATGGGAAGCCCAGAAAAACACCGAACCAGTGAGCTTGTCCACTCACGAAGTAAACCCCTTGATTGCTCCCAGCACAAATCCGACAGCAAGCATCAAAAGTCAAAAGAAGACAAAAGTAAAGATGCACTGTTGGTGTGTCGACCAAAAGCAAGGATTGATGGTGCCAAAAGTGGAATGGTAAGATACAGCTCTGACCGATCACAACGAAAATCCAGCACAGCTCAAGCTGAGAGAATGCATCAGTTTCGCTGGTCGGATAGCAAAAAGCGTATCCCTCTTCCCCAAAAGCTGCCCTCCACCGTTCGTGACTGGGATGCCAGTGAGCATTCTCAACAGCAGCAACAACAACAACAGAAAATTGTTGCTGAGTTTTCCCCTGCATCTATTTTCCAGTGTCCCCCAAATTCACAGTCTACAAATCTGTTGCGCAGCCATGACATCAAGAAGGTGTCACCTTCACTGGGACGCAAAGGGGTCAGTTCTTCTAATCATCTGTCTTCCAGTAAAAGCATGAACCCAAGAGACGAAATTCATGTGGCACCGGAAGATATCCTCAACATTCGAAGCAAGCCTGATCGCGAAGGATCCGCATTTGTTGTTCCTGGTAATGTCTCCCCAGAAGTGCGCTACGTTCCAAGGTTATTCCACAAGTCTCCGCAGAAGAGCTGCAGTGGCTCACAAGAACCTCCACGCATAGCCACAGTGGTAACAACGGTGCCAGCCACATCGGCTAACCCCTCTTCAGCAAGCACCTCCACCATCAACAGCAGCTTGACTTCTGCAGACAGTGAGGAAGATGATCATGACGATAGCGAACCTCTCTATAGTAATGACCCACCACATCGTAAACCTCCTTCAGCTCCACCCCAGATGACTGCTTCAAGTTCGGACTCTCCCGATCTAAAAGAATCATCTGAGGACACTACCCACCCCCTGAAAACAGATGATAAATCTGAAACTATTTCAAGAAGGATTCTTCCAGCTGAACAGGCATACATGAACATTTCTGAAGCTCACACTGTGATTGTTCCAATGGCTCGTATCTCTCCGTTGACTGTAAATAAATCCACTGATGAAAACCAGACAGCTTTGGCTGATCCTCCCTCTCCTCCTCTTGCATCAAACCGCGGAATTTCACTAGATGATAGTCTGCTCCTCAGAACCAAGAAACTGACAAAAGCAGCAACTGCCCATAAGAGGCAGTCTGACCATGTCTGTAATACCAAATTATTGAAATGTTATCCATCATCAGACCTTGATACAGCCAAAGTGAAAGGCTCACGGTCAACACCCTCATTGTCATCTAATGCCACTAGACTTTCCTCACCTCCCTTACTTTCAGTCTGGCGGCATTCTGAACAAATTGTGAATACAGTTCATCACCTCCCAGACTCTCAGGAACAGGTTCCCTGTAAACCAATTGAGTCTACAGTTAAAATTTCAGGTGCTGAAGCAAAGGCTACTACACAACCAAGACAGGATGGCACTGAAGAAACTGCTCCAACAGTGTCAACATCTGTGTCGGACAATAATGCCAACCAGCAGTCGGACAGTTCTGCAGCTGATGATGCTGCTTCAGCCTCTGCTGTTGTCAATGGCAATGACGGAATTGATGCTCCTGCAGGGGAAGAACAGGAAGGGGCTGCAGTAGTAAATGCTGTTCGGAATGTTGCTGCAGAGTCAAAGCCTATGTACAGCTTACTTTTGTAAATAATTTAATGAGTTGTGCAAAAAAAAAAAGGAAAATTGGGTATTGGAATGAGAAGAGTTTTGTCATTGTTCAAATGTCTGTTTATTTGAACTTTTGTGTTTTGGATTCATGATGTTTTGATTGGTATATTCTGTGATCATCTCCAGGTGACGTGGCACTGAATCATGGAAATAAATGGTTCTTTTCATGAAACATAAACCAAGAGAAATACTCACTGCTCACACCATAGGCACATAAAATCACTATTAAGATTAATAGCTCAGAAGTAAAGCATGGACCTGAATGCCAAAAGGTGTGAAGTTCAATCCCAAGTGCTGAGTTGGTTATGGTTCATTGCCATAAATTCATTTAACCGAAGGAAAATCATGATTTCAAAACAGGGCAAACGTTCTTTTCCCTTGGCAGTCAGTCTTGCACTTATAAAATCTACTATAGTCTCAATCAATAAGGAATATAATCAGCACTTGGCTCTATTGGACATTCAAGTACTTAAAAAAATCTGTGATATCCATGTGGCATAAATACTGTATATGCTGGACTATACAAGATGAATGGTTTACAAGGGTATTTGGAGGATTACTGCTCACTGCAACTCCTCCAAGCCCCATAACTGTCCAAACCAATCTTCGGTAGACGGTCCCCTAGTCATAATACCAGTGCATTGGATGCATTGTAATAGTAATATTTGCATAGTTTTAAAAAAAAAATTAAATGTCCATCTTATATACCGGCATATACTGTATCTACTTGTAATTGCAGATATGACTTTATCGTGGTGAGATTGGTGAAGTACATTACAAAACATTAGCCCTAGGAGAAGTAACACTTTGAAATAAGCTTTTCTTATCTAGTTCTTGTAAAATCCATCTCATCTATATTGTATCAATACTGATTACTACCACTTAGGGTAGATGTGGTTCACCTGAAGAAAAATGACATGTTATATTCCACTCATTCTGCTGTTGATTTTGAACTAATAGGCTATTTAAGTAGTATAAATGTCTATTATTACTATTGTTGCTCTGTGGTAGAGCAGAGTAGTCTTGGTACTGGTTAATTACAATTGTTACCCCCATATTATGGAGGCAAAGTTTTATTGAAAACTATGATAAAAGGACTAATGGTTAGTCTTGTTTAAAATCCACTGTGCACCTTGGTTGTAAATAGTTCTTACTACGTTTTGGGTATTCTTCAACTGTAGCTAAGGGGTCCGAGGATCCACGACTATTATTGGGGCTAGTGAAAGTGTTTACACAAATTTATTTGTAATTCAAGTAAAAAAAGACCTCCCACCTCAGTTATCTGTCTTGTACTTAATGAAATCTACTGTTTAGGATTGATATAATTACACACTACCTATTTGCCTGAATTTCAGGTTGATAGCTCAGTGGTAGAACATTGAATTAAAGGTCACAATGTTAAAGGTTCAAACTGTGGTGTTGAGCAGTTGAAGTTTGTTAACAAACACTCACCTAAGAAAAGGAAAACTGATTGCAAGCTAAAGTTAGAAAAGAAAAAAAACTTCTTTGCAGTCATTGTCTATAATTTTGAGAAGAGTCATTAACAAATTCAAAGAGTTTTTTGGACAGTTGAACTCATTTTTGTTCCCCCCCCCCAAATCATTTTGGCCAATCCATTCTATGGCCTTCTTCAGGTGTACTATCCCTATGTAAAGAGAGGGACACTTTTTTTTTTTTCAGTAGTAACCAAGTAAAAGAAATGACAGCAAACAGAATTTTATTTTGTAGTTTGTACTGTTTTTTACTTGGCACTACCAAAAAAAGAGCCTCTCTCATTACATATGGATAGTTCACCTGAAGAAGACTGCATTATGAAAACAACAAAAATAACAAGAATGAGTTCAATTGTCAAGAATTCTTGAAGTCAGTTTTGTATTTGTAAAATCTACCATACCCAAGTGGTTTCGACAACTACTTAGCATGTCTTTTTTTACTTTTTAAATCTTTTTATCGTCAGTTCTCTGTATCATTTGGGAAGTGTTTTGTCTAGTTTCTGTGTATGATTGAAAACAAAGCTGATAATGTGTATATAAAATGACATCAACACAGACTGTGTCAAAGTAACTTTGCTCACATCTGAAAAAACCCACCATTTTGACTGACTCGGTCAAATATACACCAGTCTTGCATAAACTTATAAACTCCTAATAACATATCTTCTCTGATGTCCCCATACCAAAAATACTTGTCCCTAACCAGGAACAAACAACTACCGGTCATCAAATGAGAATGGTGCTTCCTTTCCTTTATCTAAACCTCATATTAACATTAAATATTTAAGGCCGACACGCAAAATCCCGACTGGGCTCTGAAAATAAAAATATAGATCTGTGCCGTGTCTCCTGAAGATGATTGCAAATGTGCCGACTGAAATGTCACAAACCTAAGACACAGATGTTGTCTATCATTTTGAGAAGAGTCATTAATATTCAATGAGTTTTTTTTTTTTTTGACAATTGAACTCATTCTTTTTGTTGTTGCTGCAATGTTTCGGCCGATCCATTCTAGCGATAAATCTTTTTTAAATTCTGTTTGCTACTGATTTTTTTACTTGCCACTACCGAAAAAAAGAGTCCCTCTTTTTATATATGGATAGTATACCCGAAGAAGGCCACAGATTCGCTCATTCGGAATGTTGTGTGAACAACAAAAATAACGAGTTCAATTGTCCAAAAAAACTCCAAGACAAATGTTGAGTACAACAGTTTGAATAAGCAGGCTTTACTACATTGAAGTAAAGTTGACAACTGCCTTTTTTTTATACCTTAAGAATCCATAATAATTTACAAGCGTACAACAACAATTTAAAAGAAATATACTCACCTATTTTATAGCATCTTTTTTTTATTTTGAATTTTGAAACCATAAATTTTTTTTATTATTATTATTATTTTAAAGAAAACATTTTTGTCTTGTTTGTGCATATAATCTATAAGGCAGTTAATATATGTATGAAAATATCAAACAATGTATATATATATTTATACATATATACATAATGTGAGACAGGTTGTGAAGATTGTAGATTGCATGTGTATGTGTATGTATACATAGGTATATATGTGTGTGTGTGTATATATGCATATATATAAATATGTATATGTATGTAAAGACAAGCAGTGTCTTGTAATAATTTTATTAATTTATGGTAGTCACTTTTGGCCAAATTCTGCAATTTCTATTCTATTTAAAGGTCTCTTTTTGTGTGACCTGTATACATTTTAAACAGTAAGTAGTTGGAATGAAATTCCTGAGTTCATCTTTATTTCCTCTTTTCATTCCAAACTGTGTGTCTTCCCTTACTGTCACCTAACCACAAAATATTGCCATGGAATTTGCAATCTGTGTACTGGAAAAGAAATTCTGAAAGAATTTACTGCTATAACATTATTATTATCAGTGACTCTCTCAATTTTTTTTAATGTCTAATTTATATTCTTTCCTGTAAACTTTAAGGCACGTAAACAACCTGACATGTGATAAACCAATCTGGATTAATCAAGTCAATTTATTGAATGTAATGGTCTTTTTGGTCTGTATCATATCTCAAAAATGTTTCTCTTAAACTTTAAAGCATTATTTTTGTCTGAATTTCTGAGATGATGAATTATGATTATTGTGCACTGATTTACTTGGACTAGTGTCCTCATCTTGGTTGTTATAGTCATGTTTCAGCCATTGTACCGTTTGGCCTTCTTCAGATGTCTGTCGTAGTTGGTAACCTTCAGGGAAGTGCAAAAACGTCATATACTCTGGTTCAGTGGAAGCAGCAGACAAGTGACATAGCAAGCACAAATTAACTAGGAAAAATTAACTGATGTGAGATATTTTCTGGCATGGACAGCAGAATGAGAACAATCTACCCCTGTGGATTGAATAAAGGGTTCAGTTTGAAATTCTCAGAAGGTTACCAACGACAACAGACACCCGAAGAAGGGCGGAGGGTACAATGGTCAAAACGTTGTGACTATAACAACTAAGATGAGGACAATAGTCCAAATAAATCGGTGTACTATAATTCAAAGCATTAATTGTCTTTTCAAGTTCATAGCAAGGAAAAATTTTAAACATTTCTCATGGACAAATTTTAGTAATTAATCCAAAAGAAACTTTGAGAACTTCTTGGAAGAGTGTATGAAAAATGCTATCTTTTGAACAGATCTACTTATGGCAACATGTTTACATACCCTAATCCACTTTACTTGTCATGATTAACATCTTACCTAAGTTTCTTTGGAAATGACAGTTGTAAATATTCCTGAGGATTTCATTTGTATTTTTCTTTTTATCCTTGAAAAAATTATTAATGCTGTTAAAAATCTTTAAAAACATTTTTTGTGATGAACCAAAGAGTGACCCGTTTATAAATGCAAACCTTGGCAGAACTTGAAGTGTGATATCTAATGTGCACTGCTGATTTAAACTGTTCTATAAAATGTGCAGTTTTGACACCAAAATATTAGTACATACATTTTTTAAAACTTGGGTTAGGGGCTACCTAGCTTAAAACAGCTATTGCCTATAAAGTGTCCTGGACTCAGCTGGGCGGGGTTGTAAGAAAAGAATCAAATTCACTAATTTTGTAATTTTTTTATTTTTTATCCCATAACCAAATGCAGGGTCGTTGTGTCAAGGGTGAGATAGCCTGACAGAGCCCATCCCTCTTCAGGCTGGTTTGAAATCAGTTGTCTATCTTCTAGACTGGTTGTTGACCATAGCTACAGAGCCCAGTCTGCTCTACTATTTACCTATAGCTGGGGGGAGAAGAGATGGATTCTTGCCTTTCTCGAGGCATTGGTGCA
>VCCN01000233.1:6616545-6626917 GCA_006491835.1 Architeuthis dux | reverse complement strand
TAATTGGAATTGATCAAAAATTTTGAAGAGTTTATCTTCGGACAGTGACTTACCAAACCAATTTTGCAAGCATATTTTTTGTCTCCTTTAAGGCTGAATGTAATGTCCAAATATAAACTTTCTTTGATGAAATTACTGACAGTATATGTCAGTTCTGCTTGGACACTGACCCAACTAAATAATGGTTGTTCATGATGTGGGAGGGTAAAAAAATGAGGATTCTGAGCCTCTGTGCTCGATAAAAGGCAGATAACTCCGTATTTTAAAGGTGACAGGCGGCAGTACCGACGGGTAAGGGCATCAAGCCACTGTCAGGTGGGATACGTTGGATCAGTTTGGGGTACATTTTTCTGCTTCATAGTTTTAATAGAAGCCAAAGCATCAATATATAAAAATATGACTGGAGTTCTTGAATTCAAATCATAATTGCTATGAGAGGTTTATTTTCAATTTTCCTTATAAAAATATATTTAAGACTATTAATGTAGTTTCTCCCTTGTCAGAAAAGAACTAAATAAATTTTTTAAAAAAAATATTTTAGGGCAAAACAAATTTTCATACTTATTAAACATATTCTTTACTTCAATTTTTCATCAGCTATGATTCAAATCTGTGCAAAATATCCAGGCAGCTTTAAACTCTTTTGGTTGCTGATATAAAAAAAATACTGCTTTATCTGTGAATACTAAGTAAAAAAAACAAGACCATTAACATATCAGTATATCAGTTAGAGAAGAGAATCCAGGATAACCCCACTGATCTGAATCACCCCACCTGACAGTAAAGGACAGGGTGGTCTTGTTAAGGGACATTGATGCATTATTTACTGTTACTTGGAAAATAATTGTGCATGTGTATATTTTTTTTTATCATACATTATAATTATTTTTTTCTATGATGTAAAAAAAATCCCTTATGTTTTCATAAGAGGTCTATCTATTATAATTTTTCCTTTTGGAACATTTTTATTTTGAGAACAAATATTTTAAGTAACATAAAGACTCTTAGATGAGACCTTTGTTTTTCATTTTAAATTGCATGTTCATAACTGTCTCACAGTGATGGCTGGAGACAGTAAGGCTGGTGCTTGAGGGATTATTTCATTAAATTCGCTCAAAAACAGTAGAATTTATCAGGTGAATAATATTTTTACCATTAACAACTGTCCAGTTATACTCAGGGGTTGGTAACATCCACATGAAAAAATATATTATATGGAGTGCTGGAACTAAGTTAAAAACAACAAAAATGAAGACAATAGTTTTAAAAAATATGGAGTAATGAAAATACTTATCTCAGAACTTTAGAAAACGACTGGCTGATTTGATTTACTTTTTAATCTTAAGGTACAGACAGAATTCTTCAATTGTGTGTACACAGACCATTCTTTCTGCAAAATATTCACGTCTTCATTTTATAATCCCACTACATTAATCATAGATAATTCTGCTGACATAAAATTCTATAAATTGCTGTCTTTTTCCCCAATATCAACTTTTTTTTCTCTTTCAAAGTGATTAAACTCACCTTTTTATATATTGCTACAAATCAGTATGTTTAAAAAAATTAAAGTGTTGTTGATAATTCATTGTTTAATGAGTGCGTTCTGTTGGCAGAATAGAGATACATTAAATTTGTCACGGCCGCCTTATTTTAATTAGCTTTTCATTTTGGTCTCCTTTTATATTATTGAAATAAGGCCTTTATTTTCTTCCATATTTATTTGTTTGAGTCCATCATTCCAAATTATTTCTTGTTTAATTAATTATTTTTTTAAAAAAACTCTACAGGACCAATAATACACTCAAGAAATTTCTGTAGAAATATGCTAAGATCTTTATGGATGTTCCCCTTGCGTGATAATGGGCAGTTGCAGAAAAACTTCATTTATGTTAGGATTCTGATTTTAATAGGGTGTTCAAGAATTACTTCCCTTGAATTAGAACGTTATATTGCTATTACCTGATCTTTACTATTAGAGTTTTTTTCAAGTCCCTGAATGTAGATTTTTGAAGCATTTTCCCCCTTTAATCTTCAACATGTAAAGTTAACTAAGCCTATGATATGTGTATCTATTATATGCTGGTATTTGGTAAGCTTTTTCAAACGTGTACACCAAGAAAGCTACACAGTAGAATTTAGGAAGGTCATAACAGTACAAGTATGTTAATTCAAAGAAATTTACAGAATTTATTTAAATAGGATCACAAATTACTTCTTTAAAGCTGGAAAACATATTTCAACATCTAGCCATGGGGGTCTTAATCTAAAAATAGTAATCTAACCCATCAAATTCTGATTATGGCTTTGAAATAAGGTGCATATATTCCAAATTTTGTTTGAACAATCAAATCTCTTCTACCCATCTTTGATGTTGTCAGCACAATGTTTCGGTTGATCCATTCTTAAGCCCTTGTCAGGTGTATAATTCATGAAAAGATGCAAATCTTTTCTTCAGAAGAAAAATTGTGGTCATTAATATACCAACCTAGCATTAATATATAATGATTACATCCGTGTATTTAGAGCTGCTGAAAATGAATTGTTCCGGTTGGAATATTAATGACCACAATTTTTCTTCAACTGGAAAAAAAGGTTTGCCTTTTTTCATGAATTAGACACCTGATGAGGGCTCAAGAAAGGTTTGTATGAAACGTTGTGTTGACAACATGAAAAATGGGAAGAAGAATTTTGATTGTCTGAACAAAAGTTGGAATGTTAATGATTCTTCTCAAAGTTATAGACAAGGTGCATATATATTTTTAAAAAGACAAAAAATAAAACAATTTTGAAACCACTTTACTTGGATAGGTATATGATACAAAATCTTTTCTTTTTTTACTTTCTTATGCTTTTGCATATCGTTTTCAACCACTTTTTATATGTATGTGTGCGGGGGTGGGGACACTAAGTCTCATCTGAAAATTTACTTTCCCATTCGTTTTTTTTAATTTTAAATTATTCTAATTTTTGGTTTATAAAGAATTGAATAAGAAACAAAAAGAAAGTTGTGTTAAAAAAAAAAAGAAGCAAAAATGAAAATCTGATATTGGTTGTGTTTTCTTTTATAATTATTTTTTTCATGCTTTTATTTCTTGTTTTGTTGGATTTCATTTTGTGTTGTGCCATTTTAAAAAATTTAATTTTAATTTTTTTTTTATTTTTTTTTTTTTATTTTATTTTTTTACTGCTTCTGACTGTGATGTTTTGTAATTCTCATTTATTTAGAGTCCAACAAAAAAAAGAGAAAGAAGCTCTGGTTTGGTCTGTGTCCTTCAGTAAGAAAGTAAAGAGAAAAGGGTAATAAAGCGTATTTGTGCAACAGCCTCAGAAACTTTAGCTTTAAATTCAAATTAAAAGTTCAATAAAAGTTGATGGGGACTCATTATTTTAATGTCATTCTTCAGTTTGTCAATTTCAAATGACCTTTTTTCTAAAAAAAATAAAAAAATAAAAAAGCCTTTTTTAAAATTGTTACTAAGTTGTTCTTTTTTCCAAAAGTATGGTTGACACTAACTTGCTAATACTTTCTGATTTGAACTTTATTTTTAAATGCTGATTTAAATGTCCAATTAATTCAGGCAGACCTTGGTAGATGTTATTGCCAAACACCTTTTTGTAGAAGGAGTGAGTAAAGTGCATCTGCACCAAGCGTGCTAGTTTTGCAAGCCATTATGAGTTTGTTCCTCATTAAGAGCTCCATAAATGTATACTTGTGCCAAAGTTTGCTTCATTAATAATGGTTGACAATGCTCCATCTAATGGAAAATAAATCAGGATAATAATACTACTACAACTAGTATACATAAAAACAATAACGATCAGGGAAGGATCAAGGATGAATTTAAGGGTTAGATTTGATCTTCTGCCAGGCGTAAGAGCTCTAGTAACTCAGTTGGTAGAGCAGTGCTGTACATAGGCAGCTTCCTGAGGTAAAAAGGCAGCGAGTTTGAGTCTCGCCTAGAGCTTATTCTTTATTTCAGATCTGTGCCATTTATTTACTGCCATAGACTAATGGTCTGAGTATGTTGCGATAAAAAGCAACTAAAAATTCAAGATGAAAGAAAATACTTGTCAAAAATTAATAATGCATGATAATGCTTCATCTAATAAACCATAAATCAGGATAATATTACTATTAGTCCAACAAATACCTATAGAATATTTGCCATAGATATATGGTGAGTGTGCCATTCTTATAAGCTCTAGGGAGTTTGTTTCTCACTGGGTGTTCTATGAATATGGCTTTGTGACAAAGGTGACTTTCTCCAATTAATATCTTGTCCAAAAATATCTAGAAAGAGTGAATTTGCCTGTGTTTGCATATATGATTATGCCTGTAATCATATGTGACCTTAGGGTACTTAAAGAAAATTGTCCTGAAAATTAATAACACTTTTTAAACTAAAATATTTTATCCTCTTTTTAGATATCAACCAGAATCTGTTGAATTTCTCAATGATTATCATCACAATTTCTGTAGTGCAGTAACTCTCAAATGCGAGGCACCTGGTTCCCAAGGGAGGAATTTCAGTCAGGGGTTGAACGTATAATGGTGAAAAAATTACTAGATGACAATTCAAAATTTGGCAGGGATTGAGGAAACCTGGGATCACGAGGGGAGGAATGTGACCTGGGACTCCGAAAATCACTGCTGTAAAGGCACTCTTTCCCGTATTGTGGTGCTCTGATATGTATATATATATATATATATGCATTGAAAGTTTAAATCCTTTCCTTTGCTACATCTTTACTCTATGAATTGAAGCACTCAATCACTGTTAAACTTTATTCCATGATTTTCTTCCAATTAATTGATTAAGCTGAAAACTTCTTTCTGGACAGTCATAAGTACCATCTGCAATTAGTGTTGAATCACTCGGTTCCTAAATTTAAAACACTTGAATCAGCTGGAAATGAATATCTAAGTTTTCTATTTTTCCTGATTAGTTGGTTGCCCCCCGTTTCATTATATAAGTTTCAATTTTTCATGTCTTTCTCCTTTCCAATGAAAATAAAGGAAAGCAATTCAGCTTATTTAGCAATTAATAAAGGTGTGTAATCATAAAGCAAAAGCAATTTTCAGAATTGTGATTATCATATGGTAAACAACTTTGTATAATTATACAAATCACTAGATTAGTCTAAGGCAGGGAATCCTTTATAACACATTGTTACCTAATATGCAAATATGTCTTTACTGTTATTATTATTGGATGAAGCAATTGTAACATTTTTTATTTAATTTGTCTAGTTTTTACCTTCATCTTAATTTCAGTTGGTTTTATATACAACTTTCAATTCGGGCCGCGGTTTCTACAGCAATGAATAACAACGCAGTCAGATAATAAAGAATAAGCCTCCATTGCCAGAGGGAGTCTAGTTTACACCTAGCTGCTTATCATTGCTGATTGGTAAATGAGGCTGTGAGTTAGATTCTCACCGAAGGCTTACTCTTTTTTATCTGACTGCACTGTTATTCATTGCTATAGAAACAACGGCCCGAATTGAAAGTTATATATAAAAACAACCGAATTTAAGATGAAGGCAAAAACTAGTCAAATTTAATTAAATAATGTGTCTTTACTGTTTTTAAATAATTTATTCCATTGTACGAAAGTTACCATTTAATGTAAAAACACAAAAGGTTAGGTTCTCTTGACCATATATGAAATTTGTAAATTATTTCCAAGGGAGATAAATAAACGCTACTTAGATTTTATATCTCTACCGCTCATTTTTTGTTTAATTCATACATTAAAATACTTCTCAGATATAAAATGGGAATTGTTACCTACACTACGTGTCAACATATTTTATTAACATTATTTAATGAACTTAGAAATTAATTTTTTTTTGTGTGTGGACATTTGGGAATAATGCCTGTGACACCTTGGTATTAACTGTAGGCATCAGAAAATGCTCTAACCTTCCTCTTTTAAAAAAAATCATGTAATATCTATATGCATAAGATAGATATGATAGTTAAAGAAGAAACCAATGTATAACATTTTTGACAGATTGTTCTATTTTAATCTACAAAAAGAGTTTGTGCATGTCAAATATACAGCCCTGTTACTGCTTCAAAATTTGCATATATATATATATGGTGCTAGGACCATTCATTGACAGTAAATTGATATCTAATGTCTTGAACTTTAGCTTCAGTTTTTTAAATTTGAACATTTCTTGGTACCAAATTGACTGACGACGAATTGACTGGATGCCATATATATATTTTAATATTTCCTATTATTAAGAACACCTGTAGAGCTGTGGATATCTTGCAAGCCATGGCTCATGAAATCATTCCTTATTGAGTGCTCCATGAATCTGGCCTTGTGCCAAACTTGGCTTAGTCCAATGAATATTTACCTTCATATGATTAAATGTAAATATATGTATCCATACATCTATGTTTATTACATTATATAAATGAAACAATATTGATTATATATATATATATATATAAATATGCAACTAATTAATTAAGGATTAATTTTTTTTAAATAGTTGACTTTTTAAATTTTAATTTCTTCTTTTAGTTTTACATTTAGGAAGTTACTATCTTTTAAGATTTCAAGGATGTAAAGAAAGGTACAGTCCAAACCTCTGTTTGTATATATATAACTGTTTGCATGGAATAACATATTTGCATTCAAATTAAATGAAAGTGATATACTAATCAATATTTTATTCAAAGACAAGAAATATGAATTTTTATGAGCAGTTGAGATTCTGATGTTTGGTATTAACAATATAATTGGATGGGAAGAGAGAAGACTAGGCAATGAGTAAGAAAAATAATTCACAAGTTAAAAATTACTTTTCTTAGATATGTGTGATAAATCCTGTCTCGTTTTTTTTTTTCCTGGTGATAATGTAAGATATTGCAATATTTATTGAACCTTCGATTCATATTTGTTTTTTTAATCAAATATTTTTCTCAATAACTTTCATTATTTTATCTCGAGATTGTATAAAGATTGACCTATGGGATTATCTCCCTTATATTGGTGTGTGTAAACTTAAACCTAAACCAAAATAGTTGAAAATGTGGATAACAAAAGGATTTATAAATCAATCTTTATTATTATTGGATGAAGTATTCTAATACACCACTTTTTTAATATTAAATTTGACTTGTATTTACCTTCATCCCAATTTTAGTTGTTTTTATACAACTTATTAATTCGGGCCGCTGTTTATTGTGCTGTTATTTGTTGCCATAGAAACAGTGGCCCGAATTAATATGTTGTATAAAAACAACTACAATTAGGATTTAGGTAAAAGCTAGTCAAATTTAATATAAATAAAAGGATTTGTTTTAAAAAAAATTATTTTATAGGGAGCTTCTCTGCCGAACTATATTTAACCTATTCTATCAGAGGGCTGCCTTAAAATTCAAATTAAAGAGAATAACATTAATTTTCACAGTATAAGGCTTGGAATCTGAAATTCGAAAGTTCTCAGATACAGTAGGTTAAAACCAAGTGCAGACAATTCATTTTAAAAAGCAAATATATAGTTGAGCCCAAGTGTCAGAACGATGTTATCATAGGTAAATCAGAGTAAAGAGTCTTTCTCCTTATAAAATAAAACGATATTGAAAAGGAAATTTTACATTCTTTTTCAAGGGCTAAGAGTTGTTATTATATGTTTGTTTATTCTTTGTGCTGAGGTTTCACTAGCAAGTATGTTTTTTTTCTGTTAGATGGACTGTCTTACAGGGCTAAAAGGCTCCAACTTGCCCTGCTACCAGAAAAGAGAACCTCTTTCCATATAGATAGTACACCCGAAGAAGGCTGTAGAATGGATTGGCCAAAAGAATTTTAATATTTCTCTGAATTAATATTTCCTTCCTATCATTTAGGTATACAAAAATAACCTGTGCATTGATATAACTTTGGGGGGGATAAGTTAAAAGCTCAACCCTTTGATAAGAAAAGAAAAAACTTATTTTTTTAGAGGCTTATTGTTTGTATTGCTTTCTTTTGCTTGATTATCTATTTTCATTATTTATTAATATTTGTGTCCAATTTTATTTTTTGGTTGTGCATGTGTGATTTTGGGGAATTATTTTTACTGCATGCTCCCTTACAAATGTATTTTATTTAAAATGGTTACCAGTATCATCAATAATTAAAAAATATTGGATCTTTCTAAGGGCATAGAATTAACAAATGTCACTTATTTACACCTGTGCTATGTAAAGTGGTTGAAATCAAGAATGAGAAGTGGTTTGAGTGAGTGGAGTCAATAGTAGTTTTTGCACAAATTCCCCCAAAGAAAGCATCTTTTTACCATCACTTTTGATGTTTTATGTCATCACTGGCATGACACACAGAGGTGTCCGAGTGTGTCACTGTGTGAGTCTCTTAGACCAGGGTTTTCCAACCTGGGGTACATGTTCCCCCAGAAGTACATTTGTACTTCTCAAGGGGTACCATAACCATGGTGTACACTGCTGTAACAACCAAATACAACTGATAAATGCAACCAACTAGGCAAGATCTCCTCCCTCTTCCTTTCATGTTACAAAGTTGCATATAGATTTTTATATATATATATATATATAGATGTACAAGTAAATTTAAGACAAACCAGGTGTGTATGTATGAAAGAGATCATTATTCTTCCATTTATTCTTTTGTGTGATACGGACTGCAGTTTCAAATGGGTGTCATTATCAATGCATATTTGGGAAGTGAGAGAGACCAAAATTCAAAATTCTAGCATTGTGAAATTCTGTTAAATATACCTATTCAGGGCCTATAGCTAGTATGTGTGTTCATTTATTGGCTGATTGTATTATGTGGGCCCTTGGCTAGTGAGTGTGTGAAGCGAGTATGGGTAAATTTCCAATACTGCTCAACACAATAATTATCTGGAGCCTGGTAATATATAATTTTATAAAATGGAATAGTTACAGAAAATTTGCTGTTTCACGCAAGTTGCGATTTTTGCGAATCTCAAAACACCTGAATATTTGTTGTGCAGTTGTTAAAGTTTCCCCTTGTATTAATGAACTTGTTGCAAAAAATAGACTCAACTGTCTTACAATCTAAGACTGACATATTCAAAGAATTAATCACTGAATATCTTGAAGCTGGAAGAGGAACTTAAATGATATTTTCCAAACCTTTCACTAACAATTATATGGAGCTCTTATTAATTAAAATAAATATAATTTTATCAATTTTTGATTTTTAATTTTTAGGGGGACATGGGAAACTGTCAAAATACCTTAGGGGTACAGAGGAACAAAAAGTTTTGGAATCCCTGTCTTAGACATATATCTATACCCAAATGTCATTTGCCAAAGAGGATTACTGTTGTACTTGGGAATGAGGAATAATAACAATTGAGAACTCAGCCTGAAATGTTGAATTGGTGGTGTGTTTTTAATCATGTGATTATATTACTGCTGAATATATTGGGACAAGTAAGAAAGATTATGAGCCTCAAAGATGTTTTTCACTTGTACAATTAAGATTTATCAATGCAATTTTAATGTTTTTGAAACTGTAACTAGACAAAATTTCAAATAATTAACATTTACAATCTAATACATGGTATAAAATATTTAGTTCTTTCCATTTCAGTATTTTTTTTATTCAAAGTTTCAACTTAGAAAATTTCCTTACCTAGCATCATATTCTGAATGCAAATTTTAAAAAACTACCTAAACGTTTAATCCTTTTAAAGTCATAAAAAAGAAATAAGAAAAATTGAACACATTTTCATTTGGGAAGAAAGGTTATATAATAGAGTTAAAATTCTTTATACTATGACATAAGATTAACTATTTAGTCACATAACCAATGAATCAAAGGATACTCTGTCTAGAGGGTTTAACAATTTTTCTTTTAAGAATTTTTTACAAATTCTTAATCTCATTTAAAAAAACTGGATTTAAAAAATACTAGTCCATGGCCCGCTGTTTTGCTGTGTATCATAATTGTACAGCAACATACTTGGTTGATGGCTGCTACTGATACTATAACTGTGACATACATGGTAGGGAGGGAGAGGGGAGAAAAGATAGTTAGTTTAATAAGAGGGTAGGAAGGGAGAGGGGCTGATGACTGCTACTGATACTATAAGTGTGACAGACATGGCTCTTATTATATATGTGATTTTTCTGGCATTTTTAAAGAGATATTCTTTGAAGAGTTTATTTTTATTTTTTGAAATGGTAGCATAAGATAAAGCACCAAACTCATTAACAATTTTTACACTTCTAGGTCTTATACATTTTTTTATTTGCCTGTGAGAAATCTTTGCAGTTGAGAAAATTGTATTATCAACTGAATGGTGTTAAAAATAATGTGTATTATTACTTCCACAATATTTAAAACTATTTTTCTTC
>VCCN01000233.1:6570033-6607301 GCA_006491835.1 Architeuthis dux | reverse complement strand
TTTTTGCGAATTATATCTGAGTCTCCACATTGTCTTTTCCTATCATTCATTATGTTGGACAGCCCTCATCCTATTATACACTATATATATATATATTCAAACTGTTGTCCTCATCTTGGTTGTTATACTCACAATGTTTTTCAGGTGCCTGTCATATTTGGTAATGTTCATGGAATTTCAAACTTCACCCATTGTTCAGTCCACATGGTTGTAGGCAGTGGAATCAAGTGGTATGAGCAGAAGAAACATTGCAAGGAAGTATTAACACAAAAGGAAGAAATAACAGAAGAATTAACTAATACAAGATATCCTCTAGCATGGACAGTGGATTGAGAACAATCTACCTCCATGAATTGAATAATGGGTTCAGTTCGAAATTCCAAGAATGTTGCTGAATATGACAGGCACCTGAAGTAGGCCGGAGGATGCAGCATCCAAAACATTGTGACTATAACAATGATGCAGATCACAGTTCAAATGAATCAGTGTATATAATTCCTCATCTCAGAAACTCAGCCAGATATACAATATATATTTCATGATATATTTATACATACAGTATCACCCATAAATGTGTACACCCCTACCACTTTTTTTTATAGAAAGTTAATTTTCTTCTAAACCAAACATAGCAGGATTTTATTATTTCTACTGGAACATTATACAATCAAAATGGATATTATCAGGTATTATTTATGACAAAACTCTACAGCATTGAAACTGTTTACCAAAATATGAATATGTTACCGTCCAAAAATGAGTACTCCCCTACAAAAAATTATTTTTAATTTAACAAATAACACCTGATAATATCTGTTTTTATTGTGTAATGTTCAACTGGAAATAGTAAAATCCTGCTATGTTTGGTTTAGAAGAAAATTAACTTTCTATAAAAATGTGGTAGAGGTGTACTCATTTATGGGTGACACTGTATATTTATATAAATCAACATGTAATTTCTACATATATAGACTAGGTTTATGACAATGAGATTTAAAAGGTTTTTACAAAGAATTACTTTGCCAACTTCTTGATCAACATTTCCAGTTTTTGATTTTATAAAATATCTAAAGAATGAGAGGGATTGCTCATAATTGATGCCTAAATCTTGCATTTATGATTGGGTAAAGATACACTCCTGGGTGAGCTGATTTGAACCACTTCAAATTGACCAAATCTGTCATCTACAATGAATAAGAATACAAGTTGACTTTGTGCTACCTCGAATAAACTGGCTTCTGTGAACATAGCAACAAATAAACTTTTGTGTCATGTATATCTATTCCTTATTGTCCATAAGAAACATCTTCATGTGTATGCATATAAATATATATACAAAGTGCTACCCAAAAGTTCAGTGAATTTGAACAGATTAATCAATCTGTTTTTTGTCAAGTTACCCGGCAATTCCTGTGTCTTGCCAGGCATTTCATGCATCTCTCAAGATACTCCACCAGGAAATAAAGAATATTTTTCAATATCTTTCATTCTCATTTTCTATCAATTTTTTCTTTCTTTGATGTAGCCGTTTTGTGCCTTAAGTTCCTTCTGAACCTTTAGGTAGCTATACAGCCTCAAAACTAAGATTAGGCTTTACAACAGCAATGTTAAGGCCGTCCTTATGTAGTCTCTGAGTGCTAGTGAGTTATGATGAAAGACATGAAAAAGTCAACACCTTCCACAATAGCTGCCTACAAACTTCTTAATATTCAAATGGTTCTCTCGGACGATTGAACTCCTTCTTGTTATTTATGTTGTAAACACGAAGGCTGAAGAATGGATCGGCTGAAACGTCGTGTTTACAACACAAATAACAAGAAGGAGTTCAATCGTCCGAAGAACCATTTGAATATTAATGACCCTTCTCAAAACTATAGAAAATATCTTCTTCTTAATATGTTTTATTATGCACGATGTTACATGATCATTGTTAACTCAGATGTAGTTGCAAAAAGAAGAGGGCCATGCAATGGAAATGCACACATGTCTACTAAAAACATGCATGTTATGGGACTGTTACTGGCTGAAATACATACTCTGTTGAAAAATCAATGTCTCGCATTTTATTTCCTTATTTGACTGAAAAAAGGGACACTGTTGTTTACAAAACACGAGATGGTGCATTGGAGCAAAAACAAATACAAAATGTGTGCATGACTAACTTGGTTCCTGGACAAATCTCTCTGCGACAGACTTCTGCTTCAATGTACCAGGAATCCTTCTCCTTTCAGCTCCTGCTGATCCCATCTTCTCCTCCTGATAATCTCTGACCCTATCTCCTGTCACTCCCCGAGGTCCCTCTCCTCATATGGGCTGAATCGCTGAATATATATATAGGTTTTTGAGTTCTTTTATTTTGTCAGGGTCAATTAAGACTAAATCAACCATTCACGTCCACTTGAGCCACTTTACATTCCAGCCCTTGACCACTTGTATGGTATCAGCCACTTCAAGATGCCAACCATTTCAGAAGCCTCCCAAATAGCATTGGTGCTATGCGACTTAATTTTGTTGGTTGGCTGCATTATCCGATGTCACCCTGCATTTTTCTACAATTCTATTTAATAATTAAACCGTGTTTGATTTTAATTCATATTTCATTCCCAATGCTAACTGCAATCGGTACATGTACAGAGGGAGTTTTTCAGTTTTTTGCAAATTTTAAAAAAAGAAGTTTTTAAAGTAAGTTTTGAGGAACCTATAAAAAGATATAATGAATTGATATTATGCCACAAGATTATATTGTACTGATATGAAGGCGAACACAAGTCTTATTAACTTTGTTGCGTTATGGAATGAACAGAACAGAAACACAGGTCTGGTTGCCACTTGATAGAAACCGTCACATGACCAATGTCTTTTGGCAGAATGCCATGTTGGAAGGGTGATCAATTAAAAAATTGGTAAAAAGGGTGATCAAATGAATAAGTTACCTCTCTCACCTTTTGTTGGGAAGTGATCACTAAAAAAAGTCTGAATATTAAAAAAACAAGTGTGAATGCTGCTGGACACAAACTAAGGGACCAATTCAGCATAAACTTACATTGTAAATTGAACCCCTACCCTCACCAAAAAACTATTGTGGGGTGGAATTTTCTAAAAACAAACAAAAACGTTTTTCCTAGACATAATAAGCAGTAAATATTTAAATTTCCAGCTCTCTAGTGCCATTAGTGCGGCCTGTGCACGTGATACATACATACATAGCCAGCCAGCCAGACCAGCTTAAAAACTGAAGAAACCTATGTTGACAGTTTTGGCGACAGATTTGGTTGACGGTTTCTAATAAACAATGTGATGGAAAGAAGAAATGAGACAGCAGATATTATGCCACAAGATTATATTGTATTGATATGAAGGCGAATTAACTTTGTTGCATTATGGAATGAACAGGATAGAAATACAGGTCTGGTTAGTCACTTGATAGAAACCGTCACATGACCAATATAAATTAGCAAGGGGAGCTAATAACATCTTCACATTTATTGAATAACAAACCATAAAACATAACAAGACAACAAATATTAAGAGTACATGATACAAATTTATGTAAATGTTCCCACATGTAAAATTCCTACACCAGTCAACTTTACATTTTAAATTTCTCTTCATTGTAGAAGGGAGAAAAGCATATGAAAAAAAAGGGACCTTGTGCATGACTAACTTAGTTCCTGGATGAATCTCTCTGCGATAAACTTCTGCTACAATGTACCAGGAATCTTTTTACTTCTGATCCCATCTCTCCTCCTGATAATCTCTGGCCCTATCTCCTGTCGCTGAATCGCCTGAATATATACATTTTTCGTGAACATAAATCCAACATAGAAAATGTTTAAAGAGCTTTGGGAATTAAGATGGAAATATTTTTCTATCTTGGGATATTGTTGGAAGAAGAACAAGAAGAAGAAGAAAAAGAAGAAGAAATAATTAGAATGGGATATTGTTGGAAAGAGAAGAAGAAGAAGACACTTTCCTGTGGGGGGCACCATTGAATGAGCTGGTGTATTCTGTGTAACCATTGACTGAGCGTGTCATTCTTCATGTCATGTGTAGGGTTTTATGGCAAAGCATTGTATCACCCAAGTCTGTCAGCCCCTCTAGAGCTCACTGTGACTTCTGGCTTTTCCCAAAGAAAATTTTCAGACCATAGACAAGATTAAGGAGAATCGACAAGGCAGCTGATGGCAGTCTCAAAAGAGGACTCAAAAGTGGAAGGGAAGCTGGGATAAGTGTGTGAGGTCCCAAGGGGAATACTTTGAAGGGGACTAAGGCATCACTTCCCATCACATTGGCGAGAGAAAGAATGTTTGGTTTTGGTGCACTCAGCTAAAGGCTGAAAAAAAACAACCCCTGTTAAAGTAGTTATAAGAAATACCAGACAGAAGAAGGTTTCTGGGCTTCGATATATGCACACAGCTGTACAAACACTTAAGTGCAGAATTTATTTTTAGTTCTTTGTTGCATTTCTGAAAAAAAACCTATTAGTTGGAACTCTAATAGAAGAGTATAATATAAAACACAGTATGTAATTGATATTACTTCTCCTTGTTAATATTCCAATGTTTATTCACATATAACATTATAACAGATTATGCTGCTATGAAGATGATATCAAGTACATGCAAAATTTGTTATATCCAAGAGGCAAAAGAGAAAGTATAAAGGATTGATCAAAGTTAAGGAAGAGTGTTCATATACAAAGTCTGTCCAGAAAATATCCAGCCATATAATGTTAATGAAAAGAAATTGCTTACCGAGAGCAATGGCACTTTAGCTCCCCCCAAAGTACTTCTTTTGGGACCTCACACACTTACCCCAGTGTCCGTTTCAATTTTCAAAACAGTCTGCAAAGTCCTCTTTCATTATCGCCATCAATGGCCTTGTCACATTCTCCGTAATCTCGTCCACAGTCTGAAATTTCCTCCCTTTTAATGGCGGAAGTATAGAAGTTGCAGGAAGACGAATCTGAACTGTAGGGGGGGGGGCTGAAATCATGCACAAGACAAAAAGAATGGTTTGCATGGTCATTACGAATGCAACGATCACACAAGGTCACTCAACGACGTCTCACTGCCGACTAAGTAACCCCATGGGGGAGTATCTGTCCACGCATGCGCAGTAAGGTCCCCTCTGATTGGTTGCCGTTACATTAAGGATGCGCAGCTGGATTTTGTGATATTGGAAAAGGCCAGCTACTTTCTGGACAGGCCTTGTAGATGTTATTGAGACATTTGTAGTTCACGTGCTCTAAAATGTTTGAAAGTGATGGCTCATTGGGGAGATACTCAAGCTTTGCCAGATGTACATATACTGCAAATGTAGGAGTGGCATTTCATAACATTCAATGTTTTTTCCTTCCTAGGTGTACCCATTCTTTCTTGGATATTTTTAAAAGATTCTCTATGACACTGATTTTTTTTTAAAAAGAAAAGCTTTTATTTTAAAGTCCCCCAATAGTAACAAAATAAAATTTGAGAAATGATTTTATGCTCCAAGTTTAATTTATTTCATCACAATTCCCTTCAATCTAACTCCTCTGAATAAGGCAGAAATTTCCATTCCGGACTTCCATTTTTGAAGACATGGCTGTGAAACTTGGCAACTTAAGACCACCTAAGAGAAGAAATTTGACACCTTTGACACTAGATGCCTATATAAAATCCTGGGCATCATATGGAATGACTATATGTCAAATGAAGAGGTCAGGGACAGATCACAATAGCTCCCCATGTCAACCACAAATTGCAGATGGTTGTGCCAGGGCTTGTGGCTCCCCACAACAAGGCCTGCAAATCAAGCCAACAGGGGCGGCTCAAGATGAGCTTCCAACAGACAGTGGAGAGGTACCTCTGACTGGTCAATAAAAGGTGGAACGACACTAGCTGATGACCATACATGGTGGAATGCCTTGACTGCCTCGTGAGTCTGAATAAATACTCTAAAAAAAATCTTTTTATGTATTTTTTTTCCTGTTAAACTTTTTTTCCTTAATGATTTTATTTATGATTCACTCATATTCCTCTGAGCAATGTGAATATTCTTTTTTTCAAATTTTAATTTCTCTGCAGCAATTATCTTGATACTGAGCAACTTGAGATTTTTTCCTGCTCACCTCAAACTCCACTGAGTGAGCAATTTCTTCCTTTCAAATGTTTTTAAAAAAAATTTAACTCAGACATCAACTCTTACAGATCTTGTATTAGGTTGTTACTTATGAAATATTGTGTTTTGAATAGCAAGATGAAGGATGATATAGACAACAAAACCTGGCAAATATTTAATCAAAATAATCCTCTAATGATAATATGCCATCTCTATAAAATTCTTCAGGTTTAGGACATAAAAGCACAAATTATGGCTTCCCTATTATTAAATCTTTTATTATGGATATGAAGTTCAAAATTCTTTAAAATATGATAATCTGTAGGAGAAATGTACAGTGAATATGGAGGATGCTACCAATTCTCTAAGCTTAGACTCAGTCAGCTGAGAGGTGTGAGGGTCTAGCACTGTCATGGAGCATTTCATTCAGTTTATATGGGACTCACTTTTCCAACTTTTAACCTTTCCTATTGCCTTGACATGATGTGATGTGGTTGCTGTTGAAGTCCTAAAGTCTCCAGAAACTGCTGATTGTGGGTCATTGGCCATTGCTGTTAATAATTCTTCATCATTAAGAACAGGTTTTGTGCCTCACTCAAGTCTTATTATGTGTATCCATATTTCCAGACCTAAAGCTATTGAACCAACGTGTTCACTTGAAATGCTTTGTTGACATTATTATCAGCAGCTTAAGCAGCATTATGTCCTAATTTGGAATTGTACTTGAAAATTGTTCTAACTTCTTGGGCAGATGCCATTGCTATTAAGGGTTCAAAAACCTCCAATAATAATGAATTATATCTATTTACACTGAATCTGCCAAAAAATTCAATTACCTTAATAAATGTTTCACTTATAGCATTATTCTCTTTGATGTAAAACAAACAACATTCCATGTGTAACAACCTAATACTTTACACAGTGACCTTGTAAACATTCTATAAAAAGACTCCCTACTCAAAATTCCAATCTCTTCTGTGATGGCATTCTTATGTGTCACTTATGATGCTTTGCAATACAGGACTGCAGGAAGTAGCTGTTGACAAACCTTTCCTGGGGCAGGACAGTTAACCTTTCGGCATCCTCTTTATTAGCTCTACCAAGGAGCATATGGTTTTATCTTTATTCCTCTGTTTGTTTGAATAACATTTGTTTAAACATATTTGATTTATTTATCTTATATATCCTAGGGAAATTTTAATAGCTTGATAAAATATATGGGATTAATATATTTGCAAAAGTTATGGATGGATTTCGGTAAAATCTGTTTTATTAAGGTTACAGCGTTGGATACATTGGTTCTCATACGATCACCGAAGTTAGGCAACGTCGAGCCTGGTCAGTACCTAGATGGGTTACCGTCTGGGAATACCAAGTGCTGTAACCAGCTGGGGAGGTATCGCCCTGCAGTCATGCCGATCTCCAAATGCATTTTAGTTCAAGAGCATTAGCATTTGACCTGGAAATAAATGCAGTAAGCCGAAAAACATATAAAAAGTTCCCAGGTTTCCTCCTTGTGCTTTTTCAATATGGCATCCAGGGTAGCTGCCAAATTCTTGAAAATGCCCATTACTTGTTCATTATTTATCCTAGACAAGGTTTTTAGTAGTATCAGATGTGCTTGATAACATATAACAAGTGTATCACAATCTGATTACTGAAAAGGTATGATTTCCAAGATGGTGTCCAAGATGGTTGCCAGCCAAATCCTTAAAATGCCCATTACTCGTTCATTATCCACCCTAGAAAGATTTTCTCAACAGTATTTTGTAATACCAAGTGTACTTAATAACATAATAATGGTCTACCACAGTCTGACCAGGAGAATGATTTAATTTCCAAGATGGCGTCTAAGATGGCTGCCAGCTAAACCTTAAAATTCCCATTACTCATTTATTTTTCATCTTAGATAAGGTCTTTCAACATTTTTATAGTATCAGGTATGCTTTATAGCATGTCAAGAGTTTACCACAGTCTGACCACTGAAAAGGTACACATTTCAAGATGGTATCCAAGACATATTTTCATCCTTTTTCTGAGCTAGTTTTAATGCTTCCAAAAATCCAGGTAAGCTGATTTACTTTTTCAGATTAGTCCCCTGATATAGAGAGGAATAGCATATTAAAAGTCCCCAGGTTTCCACCTTGTGCTTCCTTTTTTAATACTAAAATTCAAAATAGCAGCTTTTTTGGCAAAAACAAGTTTTTACCTCATAAACACGTGTATTTAAATTACATCTGTGCCGAAGGTCTTCAGTAAGGATGTAACTCAATAGTACTACAGCTGTTTAGTATTAGAAAAAAAATCTACACAGTATATTTTACTTCAATCATAATTTATTTGGCAAGACTACTTAACAAAATACAAAACAAAATATGTAGTATGTAATATGAAATGCGAAATACAAAACAAAATATGATATATTAAAATACAAAGTTTTATCTCAGGAATTCTTTCATCTATAGAGAGGGTTAATGTGTTACTACATGTATGGCCCATGCAATGGGTGCACATATCTGAGAAAACCATCCCTGCTTTTCTGCAACCACAGGCATTCCCACATCCTGTTCTGCAACCACAGGCATTCCTACATCCTGTTTCACAGCCACAGCTTCAACGGCATCTGACAACCAACTGGTTGGTTGTAGGCAATTGCAATCATTTTCTTCTGATTTCCACCCCCACTCAGTTGCAGGTAAGTATCGATCCAACCACTGCTGAACCTGTATATACACTCTGTAAGAGTGCTGCTTAGCTGTTGCAGTGGTTAATGAAGACTAGCCAATGTGAAGGTACCACTTGTTGATGTTTTAGCCACTGAGTGTTTATATGCCACATGTCTGTATTTGAGTGTGGCAAACTTCTCAGCTCCGTACAGTTTGGGCAGAAACTGTTCCCCTGCGGTGGCTATATTGTGATGAGTGCTGGAAGTTAGTACAAATACATTCATGTAGGAAGACAAATTGCTGATGTGGTATCACAGCCAGTTATGGCATGTAAAAACAAGAGGTGCTGTTTTGTACTCCCTAGTGCTTGCTGAAGCTGCTTAATGCTGTAGAGAGTTACAGGATTGCTGTGGCACAACATAAACTGATCCATTGATGATAATGTTCTTGTTACCAACATGGCCAATAAATCAGTATCTGTTCCAACAACTACTACTGGTTGATCGTTGTCAGATTTGGCCATATCCAGTGCTGTTGAAGCTATTAACATATCAGTCTAGAGCAGAACTTGGCAGAACTTGTGTTAGGAAGTGAGCCCATAATGCACGGGAATAGGCATGCCCGTATCATCATATGTACTACTGAACTTTTGGCATATACTGACTCCCACAGCTCTTTATGATCACTTCCTGCCATGATGTTTTCAATGGCTTCCATAAAAGACATGAGTAGATGAAAGCCAATGAGTCGTACAATCAACTTTTTCAGGTCATCTGATGCACTGACAATGCTTACTACTTTTATGTAGAGGGGCTGATCAAATGTCACTGGGCATATAGAAATACCATAGTTCTCACACAGGTCCTATTGTAAGGCACTGTAAATAATGGTGAGGTTGTTTGTATTTATATTAATGAATGACAGTACTATTACTCTACAGGTATCATGTGCCACCTTTGAAGGCTTCCTGCATAAAACCACTCCAGGATGAAGCCTTCATATGATAGCCCATTAACCAGAGGGAATTCAGTGCACTGATAGATTGAAGTTCTGGTTCCTTGTTAGTGGGAATTGTGACATCTTTGATAGTGATACATTTGAGACATGGAACTGCTGGCATATTGTAGGTTTTGATTGGTACCTTACCAAAGCTTCCAATAGTAGCAGCCTAGGGGATGTTATGAATACATGGCACTACTACATTGGGACCTAAAATACCAGCTGGAGTGACACATGCAATTCCACCCATGCTATAAAAGTGTCCATCGAGTGAGTGTGCATTAAAGTTAGCATTGTCAAAAACAAATTGAGTAAATCCATTTAGATCATAGGATAGTGGTTCACCAGCCATCATAGAATACTCACACCTCTGTATTTCTATGTAACAGAGATATGACTAGTTCTTATTATGTCATAGCTGGAGAATCTATAAGATGGTGGATGTCTACCTGTCAAAAATACTTACTCAGATACCTACTAAGCATTTCTGAAAAAAATTCTCTATACTCATACTTTCCTACAGAACCCTAGCCAGATCCAGTACAGGAGGGAATGTGTGACAATGAATATTTTTAATGTATTTTCAGTAATATATATTATGCAATTTGTAATCACTTTGTCATTGTAAACATTTCACTATAATCTAAATATGCTAATTAAATTCCTACATCACCAAAACATGGGGTTAGGCACCAAGATTATTGTCTAGGATGAATAAGGAATAATGAATGAATAATGGTCATTTTAAGGATTTTGCAGCAATTTTACACACTATCTTGAAATTTATACCTTTCCAGTGGTAAAATTTTGATATGTTATAAAGCACACCTGATACTATAAAAATATTGAAAGACCTTATCTAGGATGAAAAATAAATGAGTATTTTAAGGATTTGGCTGGCAGCCATCTTTGACGCCATCTTGGAAATTAAACCTTTCCCATTGTCAGAATGTGGTAGATCTTTATTATGTTATTAAGTACACTTGGTAATACAAAATACTGTTGAGAAAATTTGTCTAGGATGGATAATGAATGAGTAATGGACATTTTTAAGGATTTGGCTGGTGGCCTTCTTGGACACCATCTTGGAAATCATACCTTCCCAGTAGTCAGATTGTTGTAAACTTTTTATGTTATCAAGCACACCTGATACCACTAAAAACTGTTGAAAAACCATGTCTAGAATAAATAATGAATGAATCTGTGGACTTTTGATATGTTGTTCCTCATTATATCAGGGAACTATTCTGAAAATATCAGCTTACAGGCATTTATTTCCAGGTTTGATACTTTTCAGACCTAATGCTTTGGACTACTTCTTTCCTTTGGAGGTCTTCAGCATGGTCGAGAGGGGGGGAAGTGGAAATTGGGTACAACACTTCCTTCATACTAAATGCCCAGGCATAGCAGCTAAAAGTTGCTAAGACTATCTGCCAAGATGAAAAGAGCCATACATACATACATACAATGTATATACTATATTGTGCACACACACAGACATTACATTATATTATATATACAATGTATGCATTACATTGTACACACATATAACATAACAATTTTATAGTAATGTTTGTTTATTAGACATGTAGCCTGATCGAGATATAGAACAAATAATTTTGAAAAATCTTAAAACATAAATACAAATTTGATTGTCGCTGTAATTATTTTGATGTGAAGTCTATAACATTTGCGATTATAGTGAATACAATTGCATGAGTGCGGATCACGAAGTCCACAACTTGACTTGGTTATGAGCTGAATCTTTATCTAAAATTTTCACTGTATAGTGTTTGATCTATAGGTTAAGTGCATTGACAATACTGATTATTAGATATGAAGATACTTTGCTTTGGCTGAAAATTATTTTTTTTCTTTTGAATTCTTTGCAACAAGTATTACTAACAAACATTGGGGTAAAACCTTCTGACTTTTCTGCTTTCAGGCCAATGTTCCACTATCCCCCCATCAATATAGGGACAGATAAACTCCACCTTACTGAGTGGATATGACTGTTCGGAAGACTAAAATAACTTAAGCGAGTAAATATAATGATCTGAAGCAATACAGATAAAGAAAACATAGGTTTGTGTCTTTATTAACCCAAATCCCTTTTCTTCCCATTCATCTAAGAAAGTCTGAGCAATATGAAATTGCAATATCCTGGCTTCTTTTAACTCTTAAGCATGAATTTAAGTTAAATTTCATCTCACTTTTGAAGTGTTAGTATCTGCATGGTAGGTCATTTTTAATACAACCTTTTTATCTCCATATATCTAGGAGCACAGAGGTTCATATTCTGTCCCACCATTTTGTTTAGTACCCAGGCTGATCAACAGTTGGCACAGTAGTTCAAAGTAGAAGAAAAAATGTGCCTCAAAGAGTTAATAAGCCTAAAAACTAAAATGTAAAATAAACATTGACCTAAAAATTGCTGTATTTATAATTTATATATAAGACTCATGGTTCATGTATTTGGGGTACTACCACTTACTGCAACTTAACTAACTTACTTCAAGCTTCATAAGACGGCCACCAAATCATAATGCATTAGATATAGTGTAATATATGCAATGTTCTTTAAAAATATTTTTATATAAATGTACATCTTGTATGCAGGCAAATATGGTAAATTTAAAACTTATTCCACAAATAAACTCCCAATTCAATTGAACTTTTTGTAGAATTGCATCCATTAGAGTAAGAAAATATATTTGTAACTCATGCTGTAGTAATGTTGTATAGCCATCTTGGACTTGGAGAGAAAGGAAGACTCAAAACTTGGTTTATAAAAATTTTTATTGCATCAGATACATTGTGCCGTGGCGGAGAATGAAGAGTGAGAGAGAGATAATGAGAGCCGACAGACTTTTCTTATAGGGAAATTTGTCTTGTGTCTTCCCAAGCCTAGGCGCTCTGTCTCTCTGGCTTCCGAGGGCACTCTGTAGCTTTTATAGGGTTCGAACGCCCACGCTAGTTTTCCAGCCTGCCACCTGCAGCTCAGGTTTTAGTCAATATCCTGTTTATGACTTTTCAACACCTGGTGTGTCTTCCGGTCCCTGACACCTGCAGTTTGGGTTTTGGTTGATATCCTGTTTATGACTTTCAACACCTGTGGGGATCAAATCTGTAACCCCCGCCCACGGCTGCCTAAATAACTAACAGTAATCTATCAGTGCTTTTTCCTTTTGTTCTATATTCAACTACTTGACCATCTGCTGTTACTGTTAGGCAATATCAGTCTGACTATTTTTGTCTATGGGAAGATTGGAAATAGAATGTAAGGTTCATATAGTGGGGAAAAAACTGATTTCTTAGTGCAGTTACAGCACTTAGAAATCAATATTAGCTTCAATTCATGCACAAACCAAAAAGATAAGATGTAAGTTATAATATGGATGCGCATTTAAGTTTTAAAACTGACACCAAAATTAGCTTTGAAGTTACTATAAATGTTTTAGTTCTGCAAAAAGTTTAAACTAAGATCAAAAGTGAAAAAAAAATTTTTTTTTTAATTTCCAGAAGCAATTACTTACAGGTCTTAAATTATTATCAGATATGTCTGCCAGGGAAACATTTGGCATTTCCTCTCAGAAGATCAAATAACAACATTTTATCTGATGACGTTCTTAGGAATGAATGTAAAATATTGCAGAGCTGTATATTCCAGTCTGGTTCATTTGCAAAAGTTCAATGTTATTTTTAACTCCTAATTTGTTAAATCTTGCAAAAATAAAAGGACTATTTTTTAAAAGGAAAGGACTGTACACTACTCCTAAAATTGTGCACATCTGTAAATTTTCATTCTTTATTTCTAATACCAAACAGTTTTCCACTGCCCCACTGGTGTTTCTATCTTGAATGGTTTGGTCACAGTTGGGTGAGGCGTAGCACTCTTTGGTAAACCACAGGGGAATGTCAGATTTAGGCATGAGCAAAATAAGTTACAGCTTAGCACCTCACAATTCGCAGGGACCTCAAAAGATTTAAAATGGCATATATGTTTACAAGTTTTGTCAGATTTTCTGATGTATTTTCAACAAGAGGCCTCCAAGCTTTATATAGCTTAGGGCCTCATCAAGTTTAAATCTGGCATTACCACAGGGTTACAATGATTACCTTGGATAAAAAATAAGTAAACTGTATATGTGTAAAAAGACTAGGAAAAGCTATTTAAAATTTTTTTTCTCCATATGACTATTATATAGGAATGAACCAGTGGGCCATAAAATCATGTTCATAGGAGCATTTGATATAGGACCATAGTTAGTGTACTAGTCTTGCAAGTCACTCAGAGAAAGTTTGTTCTTTAGATACTTCAAGAATATGGTCTTGTGCCAATATATAACTAAGATATCTTTCATATTTATAGCAACACACACAAAGAATCTTTAATTGAAATGCTTTGGACTTTAGGTCCACTTTAAATAAAATTTTAATGAAAGTACAGTTTAAAGAACTCCACCAAGATGTTCCTTTTGGGTCATCTTGCCAGTCCCAAGCCCAGGTAAAGGAGGAGGGTTGGGCATGGGGCTAGCAACAACCGTAAACATACTTGCTATTGAAGCCACAGCATCACCACAGTGAGAGCCTGGTTGGGAAGATACCTCTTCACAAGGGCTCATGACACATGTTGGTGGAAGCCTACGGAAAGCTAGTTCATTGAACAACTAACAACAAAGCCAAGACAAGAGTTGGGAGCTAAGGCGGACCTGGCGAAGATCAGTCAAGAGTGAGGCAAAGGCAGCTAGACTGGCATGGGCCCAGCTATGGAGAACTAAACAATTTTTGGCATAACCTATATGTAAGCATGTGGGTCCCCGTCCCCATATTAAACTCGACCTAGTATCACATTCTGCCCTCATGGGGAAGTGGATAAATACTGTTACTGCACGTTAGTTACTGAACATAACTCTTTGAAGCCAATGTCTCAAGAAGCATATTTGCTTTTGAAATTTGTTTGCACTGTGACATCTTCTTTAATGGGAAAGTAGTATTGTAATATGTGATCAATATACTGCATATACTTTATCAGTTTTCTCTGTGACACTTGTAATGTTTATATATGTAGGTATTAATGTTTATGCTTAATAATAAATAAACACGCGGAAGCAAGCTCCCAGCAGCCCCCATTCCATTTCTCGTCCCAAAAACGAGGGCCGGAAGTGAGAACTGGTAAGGCCCTCTCTTGATCAAGCAATAGCCCCGCACACATGTGTCTTTGTTCTTGCTCTGTTCTTTTCTAAGTGCAGCTAAATACAGTTATGGACCAAACATATTCAAACTAAACACAGCTAAAACACGAAAGGAAGAAACAACAAAGACATAATAATAACAGCAAAACCACAAACATAATAGCTATATAACGGGATAATTCATGCAATGTAATTTCTTAAAGGTATGACAGGTCAAGAGTCTTCTACCAAGAGGTGACCGTCTGAGAATAATGTGCTGTCAGTTAAAAAGAGGAAAGGGAACGCTGACGTTAATCTGATCCTAAGTGGTTCGTTGAATACCTGTAAAATCTTTATGATAGCCAGAGTTTATTAAATGAAAAATTATTAGATTTGTTGAAAGTTTGAAAAGAAAAACAAACTCATCTATGATGAACCCAGGTAAAAATAGTAACTGCCACTACTGCTCTTCCCACTTTATAAAGTGGGCATTTCTAATTGGACATGTTATTTTAATTCAATGAAAAAGTTAATATTAGAAATGTGGTAAAATTTAGGAGTGTTCTAATCTGTCATATTGGATGTATATGATTTTCCTTTAAATAATATTGCATGTGATGTCAAAGATTACCATTTTAGTTATTGTCACCAAATGTGACACTTCATGCAATTGACAATGTTGTAGTGAAATGGTTAGCAAGTTGATCTTGCAGATCATTATTATTCAGTAGTGATCTTGATCCTCAATGGGTGCTCCATTGCTTGTGCCTAAGCTAAGCTTAGTAAATAACTTATGCAGTTACAATGTTTTCTATCGATAGAATTTAAAATTAAAATGTTTTGTTTAACGTATTTATTTACTGTTAAGTTTTCAATTTGTCACTGAATGAACTAAGAGACACGTAAATAAGTTTTGAACATGAACAACATGGTGGCATTTTTCTTGAATGACAATTCTTTAATTTCTTGTTGATTGGTGACGCAGGTGTGTTATTTTTAGCATTTCATTGAAAGAGACGCGTTCACTATTCAAGAGCGAAATAAGACAAAGCGAAGTAGAAGAGTGCAGCTCTAATAGTATCGCGTAGTAGCAGAAATAGTACTATGTTTCTATGATCTGAATTGAAGTAGGTGAATTATTATTGGGGAAACTCCACGTCGTACACGCATTACAATAAAGAAGAAAAAAAAGAAGATAATTTTTTTTGTTTAAATAGAAAGAAGAAATCGGAGAAAGTGAAAGAAGCAGCAACACTAATAGATTCATTGTTTTGCTTTTAAACAGATAGATGAGAAAAAGGCGGACAGTAAGTCTAGAGTTAGAGTTAGAGTCAGAGTAGAGTAGAGTAAGGTTGAGAGAGCAGACAAACAAGCCTGTCCGTTCGGTTGCAAGCAGCAAGTGGAACTTCTGCTCTGCACGTGTCACGTGGCACGTGATAGGTATGCCCACGTTACCCGCTGATCACGTGGCCGGTGCAATCGAACAAGAGATTTCGTCCGTCACTGTCGTCGTACGTAGTCAGGGAAAGGCAGAGAAGGCTGCATAACCAGTGAGTGCTTGAGAAGAAGAAGAAAAAGAAGAAGAAGAATAGTATTACGCACACATAAACCATGATCGTAGTGCGTCATTAAAATAATAAACTTCCTTTTATGAACTAAGAAAAATGCTACGATTTTTGAGAGATGGGTAGAGACAGGAAAATAAAACGAATAATTCAAATGCCACCCACATCCAGATAAGTTTCTTTGAACAAGCTAAATAAATACATTATTTAAAAAACAGGTATTATTGTCCTGTAGTATTATTACTATTTTGAGTAATAGCTCACTTCTGAAAATAAAGTCAGGGAATAAATGTCATATTATATTGACAATTGTACGTGTTTACACCATTTTCCAGGGGAACATTTGTTAGTTGCGTGTGAATACCGACAAAACAAAAGGAATGTGAAAATAAATTCGTGCGTAATTTGATTACAGCTGAGTTGAATATTTAAAATAATTAATAGAAGAAAAGAAAAAAAAATGGAAATAATGATAATACTTAAATACTTGTATTCGCAAAAAAAAACAAACTGTGTGCTGGATCGCTATAGGTATCTCCCGCTTTATAAAATTTCGCTTTACGTCACTTTTTCGCTTTTACTAAAAACGGCGAAAAGAAAATAGCGTTTTCAGCTTTTGTTTTATAGCGAACTGTTATAGAGGTAGCGCGCACCCTCATCCTCACTCCCGCACCCCTCGACGGCTCAGCCTAACATAACATAACATGCCATGCCATACCATCATCATCATCATCATCATCATCATTTTGGGGGTCTGGGAACGCTAAATCAATGGTAACAAGTTACGAAATGTTTTTATACGGCAGTACTTTCGGATAGCGGGGGAAATCTATTGGTTGCATACAATCATCATACAAATGAACTGGATTCGTCCAGTCCGCTTTATTTTTAAATAGCCACACTCTAGTAATATAAATGGAGAAAAGGCGGGGGAGTCAGTAAAGGCCAAACGGAGGAGTATGACATGGAGAAAAAAAAGATAATAAAATTAAGTCAACTGCTGATATCTGGGTGGGTGTGAAATTTAATAAATAAGGATACAAATATCGTATTCTCAGACCTCCATGACAGATTTCTCGGAAATATCCCCAGACGCACTGTGTATACAGTACACATAAAATACGTATTCTTTATTTCGCTTTATTTTTAATTATCTTGTTACGTTTTCCTGTATTAGTTATATTTTTTCCATCTTCTTATTTTGGCCACTACAAATAATACAAGTATTTTTTCTCCCTTTTCTTTCGTCTGACTATTTTTCATCATATTGTAACTCAACAAAACAAATGAAGTAATGTCAGATTTCTAAAGTGGGAACAGAAGAAAATCAATTAATTCAGCCTGGCTGTGGAGTAGTAAAACTAGAAGAAAATGAAAAGGAGACGATTTTTCACCGAGCTTGGAGCTCATCAGAAGTACTAGTCTCTCTCGGTTAAAATATTCTTTTCTTTTAAAACCGATCTCTTCTCTTGAATTCAAGATCAATATTTTCGTTAACTAACTAGTCTAAACAAACCAATATTTAATTTAATTTTATTTTTCATTTCAAAGTCCAGACATTTTATGCTCGTAAAAGTACATTTCTCGTGTCAGCTAAGAGCGTAGCGAGATATAAAGAGAGGAGAAGGTTTTTCTTTGTGATGTACCTTCACTGTTGGTTAAAAAGTCTCCGTTAAAAATTACATTGAGCAGCAACATCGCACTTTAGTTTTAACTGCTACATCATCACCCCCTCCACATTATACCAACATCAATATCACCACTACTGCCATCACCATCATCACCACCACCAACAGTGGTAATGATAATCACTTGTAACAACGAATAATAGTGTGGTGGCAGGTGCGCACATTGCAGGGTTCAGGAGTGGCCTTCTCTGGGAGCGCGCTTTTTCAATGCATATTCAGTTATAAAAAAACAAACAATGTTTATGGATTTACAAAGATTCAACTATCACAAGGTACGTCTTCAGCCCCTTTCTTTCCAAAGGATCTTTAATTATACCAAAAACTAACAAGATGAGGCTGTCACTAAAAAGCAATAACTTTTTATTTTTCCTCTCCTCGTGTGATCACTCAATCAATCAATAATCATTATTTATTTTCCTACTTGGGTGTGTGAGTCTGTGGGTGTAATAATAATTATCCTACCTACATATAATGTGTGTTTGTGTGAGAAAAACAGGAGTAAAAATGACTTTGGGCTCCAATTCCAACCAACGTGTACTGTCTGAGTACAAATGTGCGGGCTTTCTTTAGGTACTATCACGAAGCTCTTCGTTTTTCTTGCATTTTAGATGTAAATGCGTAATTTCTTTTTTTACCAAAAATATACTGATGTTTTGAGTTTAGTCAGTCGTCTGCACTTGAATTTTAGGAAGGACTTAATAGATTTATTTTTGTTTGGAGTGAGTGACCTATTAAAATTATAGTACATACGCGTGTAATTTGGTCACGTTTTTATTTTATTTTTTGACTAAAAGTGAGATATGGACACATTCAGTATTGCACGTCTCGTCTCTCATCATATCCAAGATGTCTGTTGTTATTTACTTAATTTAATTTTTAAAATTCTGTAGCTTTTAATGTCATAATCACACCTAGACATTTTCATACATACCACTGCAGACTAGACTAAACATTAAACAAGTGAAAATGGTAAACAAGTTATATCACACATTTTAGAAATAAAGGGGAAAGAGAGCACCTTTTCTTTTCTCTTTGAAATAAACCACTTATGAGTTTCTGTTTCTCAGTTCAGTTTTGTTTGTAACTAGTGTATCCCGGAACTTTGACTAGACCCCGAGGTCTCTTTGTTGCTGCGCTGTCAGTGGCACTGTACATGCACTGCTCTAAATTAGAAAAAAAAGCATACCAAATGAACGCTTTGAGTTACCTTCTCGTTCATTGCGTGTCACGAACTAACAAAACAACTGATCTTTTTTCGTGGGCAACAGTTTTATATCCACGATATAATGACATTATTACAACAACAATAATGGCATCAGGCTTAATTTGTACCTTCGAAATACTTTTTAGTCATTCATACTGCTGCCTTACTCATTTGAGTCTTTCTCAGACGTAGACGTACCCCGTATGTCATTTATTTATTTTTCTTTACATATATGTAGTAATTATTAAATTTAATAGGTTTGTTTACTTGTAAATATTTTTGGGGAGTTGGGCGGAAGACGAATTTTTAGGTAAGACCACGGCGGCTCTCCTTGTGTTTTGAATGTATGTTTTTGTTTTTTCTTAAATAAAGACTGTTTTTTTTTCTCTTCTCCTTCTCTTTATGGATAGCATTAGCCTAGGCATTTCAGAAACGCAAATCGAAAATCTTCAGTAAAATTCATTCTGCCTCGCCGCTAGGTTTTCCCATTTTCACTACCAGGGTCCCTTTTTCACCTTACTCTAATACTTAAATTGTCACATCGTGGAAAAACGCCTTTTAAAACTGACGTGAATGATCACGTCAAGAAATAAAACATGTATGAAGTTTAAACTATTCTTTGGAATTAAAGTGACGAAAAAGTAAAAACGTATCTAAACAAAACTAACTTCTCTCTGCCTGTGCTAAAATTGGTTGACAGAGGATGTCGGAATGGAAAAATAGACATTGATAGTTTATTTGCCTTACTGAGCACAAGGCTTCTTCGTAAGGTGCATCAATTGTCTGTTCTAGAAAATCGGTTAATGAGTCTCGTTTTCTCGGCGTTGTTAACAATTTTTGATAGAGTATAGTCCAAGTATTGACCTCTACTTATTTTTACAGAAAAAGCTCTTTGATTAATTTCCGTTCACCAGCGTTATGGAATATTATCCACCCTTTTCTTTTTTAATCGATGACGACATGAGACTGATATCTTATGGTTATTTACGTTTATTGATTTCTAACTGTCACTCAATCAATTAGATCGGATACTTTTTTCTGGGTGCCTAAATAAATTTACTCAGGATTGGATTAAAAGTAATTACATTTTTGAGGGGTAAATAAAACACCATTTTAAATCGTCACTGGCAATCTGTACCTCAATTAAATGACTCATTTTTTAATTGAATGGCTTCCAAGTGGTTTGCTGTGACAGTAGCGATGACCCCGGACGTGTCGAAATATTCGACACCCATTGTATTGACAACAAATATATTCAATTACATAACGGTTTAATCGATGTGGTTTAATCAATTTTCATCGAATTTATATCATTAAAAAGAAGAATTAAAAATTGTTTTCTTCCATTGTATAGAAACAATTTTTGAAATTTGTATAAAACAAACAAACTCAAAACGTATCGATTGGAAAGTTTTCAGTGCCAAATATAAACAACACTCGCATTTTTAAAATCTACTAAAATTCAACTAATCAATGAATAATAGAACTTTCGGTATCCACTATCCAGTGATTACTCTGTATGAAAAGGTTTCTGTGTAAAAAGAAATAGTGGAAATAATCTTTCACGTAAGAACCCCCCTTATTTAATTTTATGACATCTCAATAAATATCTAACCGAACCGAGGGTGTTTACATTGTAAAAAGATAAATCCCTGAAGAATTTAAATCAATTTCCTTTTTTTTTTCAATTAATGCCCTGAATCTGAAATATTTAAAACTTCAATATGGACCATGTACTGCTTTGTTCATCAACTTTTTAGTTAGATTTACTACTACGGTGTATAAAATGAAAAATATTCCCTTGAAATTTAAAAAATAAATTTGTAAATATAAAATTAAATGATACATTCGGTTTGATCAAAGGATCCAATAAACAAGTATCCTGTAAAGGGATTTGTGACCCCCCCCCCTATTTTAAAAAACTTTTTATTTTATTTTTTTTACTTATGCATCTTTATAAAAATGTTGACGACATTTATTCTTCGGTTAAGGAAAGTAACCATTACTATTTTCCCGAGTGTTTTAGCTGATTTTAGTAATGTCGTCTTTATGGTTTCGATTCTTTCCCGGATGTCCAATTCTTCCAACCACTGGCACCAATAATGATGGACAAAACGGTCAACTTCATTTTCCACAATATTCATCAGTTCTCTCAAGGTCTAAGTATTTTACCAGCTTTATTGAGAGTCAATATTGAATTAAATCTTTCCTTTTTTTAAAGATTAGGATAGAAAGCTTTTTGGGGGAAAACCTCATTTTTGAGTGATTGCATCCTAAGTGGTCGGTAATGCTCTCCAATCTCCAATAGGAGATAATGAGCATTACCGACCACTTAGGATGGAGAAGTTGATTTACCTGCAATTACTATCTTTGCATTCCTCAGTTGTCCACGATTATTATTTTTTGCAGAGAAAGATGACACTACTGGGCATCCTGACGGGTGATGTTTATTGCAGTTAGCAGTGTATTTAATTCATTGCCATGAGACAGCGTTCCCGTTTTCATTATAATTTTAATTTAAACAAACACTATTTTACATACTAAACGCACAATAAATGCATTTAAAAACTACAAAGCAAACACTTTATTTTAATACAGAACAATTTATTAATTAAATCACAATGGCCACCTCCTAACTCAGTTTATTGCATGTGTAGAAAATGTGACGCCTAGATGAATATGACGGAATTTCTTTTGCCACGGATACTTTTTCATGTAGCACCGGTGTGATTTCGTAAGGGATTATTTTGTGTATCTCCGGACCAATCTTCTCACAAAGTACTGTGATTTGATTATTCTCTTTATTTCATCAATGTCTAATTTCATCAGTGCGCTTAACAACAGCTGCACAATTTTATGGTCATTTTTTTCTTGTCTTTTGACACGACACCTTAGACCTAAATCAAAACGAAGAGGTCTTAAGGTGAGTTCTGCACGAAATCCAATTACATTTCGCAGAATGTTCTGTGTGAAATGTAAACAATAAGTTTACGCGCGGAGCATAGAACACGATACACGAATGTAAATCCATGGCTTTTTAGTTTTTCTTGAAAAAAAAAGTGCGTTAAAAGTTGATTTCTTTTCTTCTTCGAGTCCGCAAAAACAAAAATAAAGTGATCTAATGGAATTTAAAAAAAAAAAAGCATCTTAAAAAAGGTTTCTGAAGGGATACATTTTTTTAGTACAGTCATGTGACCCATTGTCGGAAAAAAGTCATGGCACTACTTAAATCCGATTGTCCGCGTTAACGTGCGCAGTGAGCACATGAATTGAATTTTCTCCTCCTTGTTATGAATTTCTTTCTTTTATGAATTCTCTTAATTACAGCAATCATATTGGTGGTGCATGCTGGCCTGCCCGGTTGTGTGATAATAAGTAATAAAATAAATGTGTGGCTGGCTGACACACGAAGATAAAATAGACGTGATCGAGCAGTACACTTTGCTCTTTCAGGTGCAATATTATTTATGTTGGAAAGATGATAAAAAGTCATTTTTTGTATTTTTTATTTTTATTTACAAAAATGCATTAAATAACATTGGGGAAATTACGAATTAGTAATTAAAAAAAACATCACAAAATAAAAAAAAACATACAACATAAAGATTGTGATTATTTTTATAAAGTTTTCTGAAATAATTATAACTTCAGATTTTAGACACTGCAAAGTTCAAGTTCTTAATGAATATTTTGAGAAACGACACATTGCATTCCGCCTCTTTTTCAAGTTCAAAATTATGAAAATAAAACCTCTATGGCATATGCACTTCTGTTTGTTTAGTGTTTAACACGCCCCTTTCTTTTTAGTAATTTTATTTTCTTTCTTTTGAAAGTTTCATTTTTTAACTAGCTAACCTATAATTGTAACTTTGGTCGCTATTTTCCGCTTTCCCTTCCACTTTCACTTTTACTTTTTGTTATTGTCGGGGGTGGGGGCAACGGTTAGGGTGCTAGTCTCGCTAAGTCATGACTACTTGATTTCTCAATGGGTGGCACATGAAAAGTTTATTGTATTATTCAATTAGCTTGAAAAATGTTTGGTCAAATGAAATTATCACCTGTTAGTTTTTTAACTGGTCATTGTCAACCTCAAAGAAAAAGCTCGGAAAAGGAACTTTCATTGAGCAAAAGATGTGTTCAAAAGGTCGAAATTAGTTAATATACTTATATTAATTAATATACTTTTGGGACAGTCGAGCATTTTTTTCTTGGCAATTGTTTTTAACTGCGACAAAAGTCGACAGTTCTATGTAGGCAGATCCACGGAACGTTTTAAATCTTCGACACCCTTGTACTTGTTAGAAAGAGGAAAGTCCAAATTATTGTTTAAAAAAGAAAGAAAGAAAAACAAATTTTCATTAATTACAACGTAGAATTGAACTTTTAAAATAAATGTTTGCTTTTTAATCGATAAAGCAATCATTTTGACGCCATTTTGATGACAGGTCTTAAAATTTAAAAAATTGAGATTCTGTAATTAAAAAATCTACTAAAAATAATTTACACTCACAATGGATATAATTTTATTTGCAAAAGTTAGTTGCATCATTACTCAACTGAAATGTAGTAAAAATCATCACATGTTGGCGCTGCATAAAAAAAACAATGAAATATAGCTTTTTTTCAACAAATAATTATAGTATAATCGGCATCGACAGGCCATGTCAACAATAGCAGACAACATGTATGGGGGCTTTAAGCGATACGTATGATTATGAATTTTATGTTTTACAACTGGAAGTTTTCCAAGATCCAGGTACGGTGTGTATAAAACTTGATGAATCTATTTATAGACATTTAACTTTGTGCTGTGGAAGCAAACACTTCCGTTTTGCTATTCACAACAATGTCCTAAAAGTATAGATGGTAGTACTAGTATGAAAAATGATTACCCTCTGAGGCTGATAATATTCTCTAAAGCAGTGGTCAGCATACCTTTTGGAAGTCGGTCGGATTAGAAATGCTATGTCCTGTGGGCCAAAGCGAATAAAAACTGATCATACAAGGTTGTTTTTTTGTTTTTTTTAAAATAATTATTTTAATGTTTTTTCTTTTCTTTATGGGAATAAATACCAACATAAACTTCCATGTACTATCAATCAATGAAAACTATGAAATTCTTCATTGGGGTCAAAATATTATTTAATTGTGGTTTACATTTTGTGTATTAATAAAACAGCCAGAATACATAGCTATAAAACATTGATTCGTTTGAGGCCATTGCAAAAATGAGACTTGCTGTATTTTTCAATACTTAATTTTATTGTTTGGTAGCCAAACAGAGATAAGGAAAACAAAAGAAAATCTTTGTATGCACGTATTCAATGAAGTTGGCGGCCAGATTAGGCCCGCTGGCTGTAATTTACCGCGGACTCCTGTTCTAAATGAAGAAACCTGCCTAATCTGCTTATATGGCTTGACTATATAACACGCTTATCTACGTACCGTGCATTACAATTTAAAGCACAAATGGTATACATCTTCTAATAGGTGACAGGTCGATTGCGTCCTGGACAACTGTGTCCCTGGACATTTGCATCACGGTCATTGGCTTTCCTGAAACATTTGCGTCCCTAACTATTACTGATTAACAAACCCCATGTTATAATTGTAGGCAAATGAGGGGTACTCATACTTATAAACAAACCGCCACTCCCTGACAGGGTACAGGATTGCAATGCGTAAATATCTTCTGCTTTTAAGAAGAGCTTGTTTTTGTTGGCATTCTTTCGGCATAGAAATTATTTGTATATTTACCAAATTAAAACTACACATTTATTTTTGGTAAAAAAGTTAAAACTATGTATTTACTTATTTTTTAATAAATTTATTGTAAAATATTGTTTGTTTAAATCAAAAATAAAACGACAACACTCTGTTTGTAAAATATTGTTTGTTTAAAAGTGTAAATCGAAAATAAAATGACAAAACGCTGTCTAACGGCAAAACAGATTTATTTTGCTGCGGATACTTTTTTCTCCAGCACCGGTGTGATTTCGGAAGGGACTTTTTTGGTGTATGTTCGGTTCCGAATTTTTTACAAAGATCCAAATATCTTTTCTCCAAAGAAACCAGTTTCTAAAGCAGGTGTTTATGCTAATGGTTTAAAATGTTGAAACTGGCCGAGGTGCTTTCAGTGAAAAATAGCCAATAACTTTGTAGATAACTAAATAAAAACTTTTTATTTTCGTTTCTTTTTGTTACAAAAATAAATAAAAAGGTAGTTATAATTTAATCAAAAAATGTTTTGATGCATTCTTACTTGTTTTGATTAAATTAAATAAACTTTTGATTAAATTATAACTGCTTTTTAAAATTTTTTATTATTTAAATTATAACATACCACCTTCCCACAGAGATAGACGAGGGGGGTGTTTATAAATAGCACAGTCGCAAATGGGGCACACCTCATGCCTACAATTATAACATGGGGTTTGTTACTCAGTAATAGTTACATATAGTGAGATGCAGTTGTCCATGACGTAAATGACAGGGACGCATTTGACCAGGACGCAAATACCCATGTACCCTTTTAATACTATGCAAAAACTATTTTTGTGTGTGACTATGTATGTCTGCAGTGAGCATCATGGCCATACTAAAAGTCCCAGGTTATTTTGTTTTTTGAAAATTCCAACATTATCAAGTTTTTAGTGGGGGTGTCCGATTCAATGGAATTTTTATGCTAAACTGTACACATATTTTATGACCCAGTAGGTAAATGATGGAGTGTGTTGTAAATAAACGTAAATGTAAAATCTAACCCTGAACCCTAACCCTAAATTGTTTTTATTAGAATTTAAATAAAATTCAGTATTTAAAGAAACAGTTTAAAATAAAGAAAAATTTTGTAATAAAAAATAAAGAAAACTAAAAAAAAAAAGAAAAAAAAAGCAATCTATTAATATTAAATATTAAGTCACCTTGATGGTATAATGTGAAGCTTTTGATTGAATTGAATCAAGTTGGGTCCAAAACATTTCAGTTCTACCAATTGTCCTTTAATTAGAGCAGGGGTTGCCAAACTTTTTAGACCAACGACCCCTTCATGGAATCTTTGCCAAAAGAAAGATATCAAACGTACCAATACCACAGTCTGAAACGTAGCAAATCTTCCAAATCCAGAGTATATAATTATATATCAAAATTGGGAGATTAACAAGAAATCAATAGTAAAAATGCAAAGTAAACAAGAATATGTGAAAGGTGTAAAACATACCAAATACTCAATAGACACCTCCCTGCATTTATCAACACCCTGGCATTTATTGACCCCTTGGATAGTCCCATTGACCCCCAGGTCGATATCTACCCCTGAATTATAGTATTCTGTTGTGTATCGATAACGTTGAAGAACTCCAATGTCAGAATTTATAGATTGTTGTTGATCACTTACGTCAAAAACCTTTTAAAGTAGAATGGTTGAAGATACTTGTTGCTATTTGCAATGCACATCATAAAGTTTATCGATACAAGACTGACAGCTCGGGATCGATAATTTATTGTTTTATTTATTTTGGTTGGGTTGATTTTTTGAGTGTGGTTTTTATTTACGTGACTCAGACTGCCGCCACTTTGACAGTGCATACTACACTAAAAGAGACTAGTGTTTTAGGTCACATATTTCACTATGAAGGCCTACATGATGTTGTATTCTACCTTTGAGAATGCGTAAAGGTCAGGATTTCAAATGATGATTTATTTCCAAGGTAGGCTGGTCGTCCTTTCCTTGGGAAATTGATCTTCCTTCATTTCAACAGTCGATGTATTTGTGTGCTGGTGAAGTATGTAATTATGAACTTTCCCAATGAATTGAACCTTAGACTTAGTTGTATTCTGTAATCTAGCTCCTCTCGAGTTACCAGCCCAGAAACTGACTGCTTGCATTTAACTTCACTACATTAGTTTTCTTTTCTTTATTTTGAAGGTGATGTACTGACAGCTGTAGGGTTGTTTGTTATTTCTGTCTGATAATTTTATTGGAAACAGTATTTCTTTTACTTTTCCAGAGTCTTTAGGGTGAGTATTTTCACCCACATATGTTTATTATTGGTTGCCGTTCGCCATGTTAAATCAAAGAAAATACATTTGTAATTAGTCACTCAATAGAAACCGTTACGTGACCAACGTCTTTTGGCAGCATGCCATATTGGGGGGTGATCAATTAGAGAATTGGAAAAAGAGGTGATCAATGGATAAGTTACTTCTCTTATCTTTTGTTGGGCAGTGACACTAAAAAAATCTGAATTTTCAAAAAATAAACTTGAATGCTGCTGGACAAAAACTATGGACCAATTTAGCATAAACTTATATTGCAAATTGAATCCCCACTAAAAACCTATTTAGGGGGTGACTTTTCAAAAGACAAAAAAAATTTTTTTTATAGACATAATAAGAAGCAAACATGGGCGCAGCCCAACCAAATTTGGCATGCATACTCAATAGACCTAGGGGATTATTTTCTAAATCCCATCCCCCAATATGTTTTTTCTTGGGGGAGGGGTGTTCGATTTACAATAAAATGGGCTAAGTGGCCACATTTTGAGAACGTTCTTTAATGACATAATGCAACGTTAAAAAAATATTAGATTATTCTTTTTTTTTAATCGATTCTTGAAGAGGTGATTCATGAAGCATTCATATTTCAAGTGTTCTTTTAATCCTTTAACAGTATTAAAACATTCATTTTTTTAATCAATTGGAAAATTACCACATGCTTTTATTTTTACAGCCAAAACAACTACGATATTTCAAAGTTATGATCATAAACAACAATAATCCATTTCAAAATATGTGTGCTGTAAATGAAAAAGACTGTTGTTTTAGGAACTCGTATGCACTTTTTTAAGGCCTCTTCCCCCAAGAGACAGGCAGACTAGGCTCCTTAGCCTGGTAAGGCAATTATAATGTGGCGGTGTCTTTTTCTTTTTTTAACTCTTTAAATATTCAACCCGGTGTAGACGGGTACATCAGCTAGTTGTAATAATGTTGCACCCAGAATTTAAAAAAAGATTCAATATACATTGTTTTGAAAAATTCTTCTCCACATATGTTTTTGCTTTGTCTTGTTTGAAAACATATTGCAGAATAATTCAATGAATTGCAACTAAGTCCATGCTAGCCAGCCATCTGATAGTAGAAATAATGTTACTTTTTTAAAATAGCAAGAGCACGAAAAGAAAGATTGATATTTGTAAGCACTCAGCAGGCAGAATTGCATCCATAATTGAAGTTTCTGAGGACAGCTGGCCATTTGAATTAACTTTTAATAATTTAATGCAGGAAACTGCAAGTAAACTACAGGTTAATTTTACCAGTTTGCAACATCTTTCAAAAAGAAAAAAAGAAATAGATAAACAATCAGTTTATCAATATTTTTAATATTTCAAAAACTAAGTGACATGACATTACATTTTCCATTGTTTTGAAACTAAAACCATAATCTTCTCAAATGTAAGGACATTTTCTTGTGACGTAAAATCTTTTTGATTAGATAATTTTGACCGTCATTCGGAACAGGTTAGCTTAATATCTCAACTTTGCATGTAAGAGCCAGGGAATATTTTTCAGACATTTTTTTAAAATGGAAATTGGCCTTATATGCTATGAAAGGGCATTGGACAAAACCCCTGAGTACAAAACCCCCACACTTAAAGTGCAAAGCCAGATAAAAACACCCAAATTTAAGTGATGGTGACGCACAGTGGACTGGAGGGTGGACATTTGGTAAAATTCAATATTCAAATGCATGCATTTGGTTAATATATAACTTAACTAGATAGAATTTCCATTTAAATTTAAAAAAAAATTATGTTTAAAGCTAAAAGTATGAAGTTTTGAAATTTGTGAAAATCTCCAATTTCACAATCAGCTGTTTATCTGCTGATATTGGAAATCCATTAATGGCAGTTTTTAAAAAAAAATGTATGAAAAGGAAGGGGGAAAAAGATATTTGAGTATTTTTTTTATTCTATCAAACAACAATTCAATGTTTTTAAACCATATGCTATTTTGTCACATTTCTTTGCCAAAGTATGTTAAAAGTTCACCTTTTTAGACATTTTAATGTTAAAAAATGGCAAAAATCCTGCCAAAAAAGGGATTTTTTTACCCCCTCAAAATGTCCTATGACCAACAGATTCCTATGATAGAACTTACTAAAGTATACATTTTCTGGTTTTAGAGCTTATTTTAAATCAGAAAAATAATTTTTCATTGTGTGCCACCATACGAATCTTGAAAAAAAATTCACCTTAGGGATGTGTATCTAGAACGGAAAAATGACTTACAAAAATTTTTGGAAAAATAAAAATGTTTGAATCTTTTATATTTCTACCTTTATATTACAATATAAAGGTAGAAATATAAAAAATTCAAACTAATGACTTTCTTTCCCAAGTTTTGATGTTAAAGATGAGAAATTGTTTAATTTCATAAAACTTGGCCTTATGTAATTTTCAAGATGGCTGCCAAATCCTTAAAATGCTCATTACTCATTTAAAAATTTTTTTATTAAAATAGTGGTTGATACTTTGTTAGAAGCATATTGATAGCATAGATATGTTGAAACTGAAAAATTTTTGGGGTCTGGGACCTAATTCTTATATATGGGCATTTTAAGCAAAAACACACATTCGGTCATATCTTAATAAATATAAATGTTACCTTTTTAGAAGCAATGATAGCATAAATATGTTGAAACAAAGAAAATTTGAAAAATTCCCAAATTTTTGAGGACCTAATTTCAATATATGGGCATTTTAAGCACATATTCAGTCATATCTTGAGAAATATAAATGCTAAAATAGTGGTTGATACCTTGTTAGAAGCATATTGATAGCGTATGTTGAAACGGAAAAATTTGCAAATTGCATGTCTGGGACATAATTTCCATATATGGACATTTTAAGCAAATACACACATATTTGTTCATATCTTAAGAAATATAAATACTACAATGTGGTTCATACATTGTTAGAAGCATATTGATAGCATAAATATGTTGAAACAAAAATTTTAAAAAATTCCTAATTTCTATATATGGGCATGTTGAGAAAAAAAGCACATATTCTGTCATATCTTGAGAAATATAAATGCTAAAATAGTGGTTTATCATTTATATTTATAAATGCTAAAATAGTGGTTTATCATTTATATTTCTTTATTTCAACATGTCTATGCTATCAATATGCTTCTAACAATGTATCAACCGCATTGTAGTATTTAAAAAAAAATGGTACCACATACAATTTGTTCTTGTTTATTTCTTTTATACAACACTCACTTTTATTCTTCGAAGCACTATTCTACTTTTTTTAACGACTATTATTTGTTTATTTCTTTTATGCAACACTTATTCTTTGCAGCTCTTTTCTACTTCAATTTAATACTGTGTGGTATTATTTTTAATTTCTGAATACATAAAAAAAATTATGCTTTAAAAATGTGTGATTAGAATATGAGGCCAAATAAAAAAAAATAGTACTATGTGGTATCATTGTTTAATTTTTGGATGTGATGTGTGGAAAAAATTTAATACTGTGTGGTATTATTTTATAATTTATGGATACCAAAAAAAACTGTTAAGCTTTAAATATGTGTGATCAGACTAGGTATTTGATAAATTTGATACTATGTCGTATCATTTTTTAATTTCTGGATGTGAAGTGTGATTAGAATGAGGCCAGGTTAAAAAAAAAAAAGTTACTATGTGGTATTATTTCTTGCTTCTAACAAGGTATCAACTACACTTTTATCATTTATATTTATTAAGATATGACTGAATATGTGTGTTTTTGTTTAAATATCCCAGACCCTAAAAATTTGCAAATTTTTCCAATTTTTCCGTTTCAACATATGCTATCAATATGCTTCTAACGGGGTTTCAAACCACTATTTTAGCATTTATATTTCTCAAGATATGACCGAATATGTGCTTTTTTTCTCAACATGCCCATATATAGAAATTAGGTACCAGACACCCAGAATTTAGGAATTTTTCAAACTTTTTGTTTCAAGACATCTCTGCTATCAATACGCTTCTAACAAGGTATCAACCACTATTGTAGCATTTATATTTATTAAGATATGTATGACCGAATATGTATTTCTTGCTCAAAATGCCCATATATGGAAATTAGGTCCCCAGACTCCAAAAATTTGCGAATTTTTCAAATTTTTCTGTTTCAACATACGCTATCAATACGCTTCTAACACGGTATCAACCACTATTTTAGCATTTGTATTTCTTAAGATATGACATCTATTACAATATCAATGTTTAAAATATTTCTTGTGGGTATATTTAAGTAAATAATAAGATCTAAAACAGAGATTAGCAACAAATAAAAAAAGAAAGTAATTGTTAGAAAGGAGAGAAAAAAAGAGTTGTGTGTATACAGTTCTGAAAATGTGTGTATAATTCAGTTCAAGAATTCAGAAGTTTTGATTATCATTTTCGAATAAACTTTGGAGGTAGCATTGGATTTTAAAAAATCTTTTTAAAAATTTTATTATGCAATCACACAGATAGTTTCTTATGTGCGCTGCTATCCATATTGGATTATTTCCTAATTAATGTCTTAACAGCTGTGTCCGTAATGTCCTGTCCTAAAATTCATAACTCAGAAACTACTCAGTCGATCTTGACCAAAATTGGTATGGAAACCTGATATTATGCAGGGATCTCAAATATAAATGCTGGAGCCCCTGCATCGTTGTTATTTGTCCTAAAAATCATAACTCATAAACTACTTGGCCAATCTGGATCAAAATTGGCAGCAATAACTAATATCATGCAGGGATCTCTAATATAAAGTTTTGGGGTCGATCCATACAGTTATCTCCCCTGCATTGTAGATATTTGTCCTAGAATTCATAACCCAGAAACCACTCAGTCTATCTTGACCAAAATTGGCAGGGATACCGAATATCATGCAGTAATCTCAAATATATATTTTGGGGCCAATCAATCCATACAGTTATCTGCCAGCATTGTAGCTTTTGGAAGGGTGGGCCATGGGATAAGAAGGAAGTGATTCAATTTTTGGGGTTGATCTATGTACAGTTGCTGCTTTCTAGCCAGAGGTATTGAATTAAACTTCCCCTAAAAAAATGTTTGATCTCCTTTTGGCCTTCCTCAGGAACTAGTTATTATTCTACTTCATATCAAATAACTCAAATTTATTTTAAAAATATTTGAATGATGAAGTTATTGAAGTACATATATCTAGAAATATTTTAAAATAATTGGTTTATTTAAACTTCGTATAACATGTGTAAAAAGGTGAATAGCCAGACTTTCCTTATTCTTATTCTTATTCTTATTCTTAATAATAAAGGCAGCAGTACATAAGTTTAAGGAAGAATAAAGCATCTTTATATAAAAAAAGTTGCATTTGATTATTTGTCTGGGCCTCTACTATTTACTTATTTGTTATTTTATTATGCCTCTTTGGGCATTTCCAACTATACACAATATTTACACATTAACTTTAAAACAAATACAAAATTCATAAAAACGTATTCAAATGTATATAAATAGTTCAAGCCTGTAATCAAGAAGTAAGGATCGAACCTCTAACTGCAGTTTCTGTTCCTTGGGTAGATTCGTTGAAATCGCTTAAGTTGTAGTCTCAGTTTTCACTCTCAGGTCCCACAGCAGTCCTTCTGTCTCAGCGAGTCAGTCACCATGGCTAACAACAAGGGTTCATCTGCTTTTGGTGGTCAAAACTCAGCCCCTTTTATGAGAACCATTTTTTGGAGTGGGGTTTGACATAGTATGGGGCACGATTAATTATCCATTAGTTCTAACAAATCAATCTCCCTCCCCAACATGAGGGTTTTTCTAATTTGGAATTTAATTTAACAGTCTCTTCTTCACACCCACTCTCACTCCTGGTGTGCTAACTTACAGTTCTATTGGTCCAATTCCTCACCCTGTCCCCACCAGGGCTGGACCGCATATCTTTACATAACTCTAGTGACCAAACAGTGGATGCCAATTAGCTTCACACCCTTTTTGCATAGGTGGCAAAAAAGCGGTGCCAAACTGACTTTATTAACTGGAGTCATAATAGCAATTAATTACAGTTTCTTATCTTTTACCAGGGTTCACCTGCCCTTGCATGAGGGACCTGTTCTTTCTCTCTTAGGTCCCTGGCACTGAATATTTGTGCAGGCCTCTGCTGATAAGGGCCGCCAAATTTATCAATGTCAGTCAGGACCCCTATGTAAACATTCCCTTCCTGGTTTTCTCTCCAAATATCCTTTTAAAAATATATTTAGGTTAATTCTCTCTGCCAGCAATTTCTTTGGTCTTTAAAATAAAACAGGCTTTACCTGCATGAAATCTTTTAGGTAGATATATCTTACTTGCTTCTAATATCATGCCACTGATAGTATCACACAAGGACTCCAATCTTTCTTTATAACCAAGATCTTTTATTCCATTAATTAGTTTGGTTACTTTTCGTTGTACCCTCCTAGTTTTAAGATTAAATTTCAGTTCCCATGCCTAGCTACTGGCGCCCAAGCCTGTGTACAGTATTCTACATGGTCTAATCAATGTCTTGTATATTCTACCAACATATGCATCCCTTGAAAGAATATTTCTAATCATACAACTAATTTTCTGATTCACTTTTGACATAATTGATAAAATATGATTATTAAATTTAAAGGAATTATTAAAAAACACTCCTAAACCACTTTTCTCAGTTATCTTTTTGATTCCCTTATTGTTTAATTTATATTCAAACTTAATATTTTTGGAAACATGTAGTACTTTGCACTTCTCTACATGATTTCCAAGTTTCTTCCCACTTTGACAAACTATAATACACATTTCTTTTCTTCAACGTGGCCATATATTGTCATAACAGAGATTCGATTGTCCGAACAAAAGTTGGAATGCTAATGACTCTTCTCAAAGTTATAGACAATATGAGGTCAAGTTGAAGAAAAAAATTCAACACAATTTGAGACTTTCAAATAACTTAAAATTAGGATACTTGAATTAAAAAAAAAAAATTACCTAATAAAATCACTTTTGGCTCCTTATTGCTGATCCATACATAAAAAACCCTGTCATTTTTGTATATGCTAGTTATAATATATATTATTAAATTATTTTTTTTATTAATTCAAGTGTCCTAATTTTAAGTTTTTGGAAAGTCTCAACTTAAGAAAAGTCACCACTGACATTGTGCAGTATGAAAAAAAAAAGTCATAAAAAGAAACTTATTTTATTAAAAATATAACTTATTTCTTTACAAAATAAAGTTGATAGCCAAATTTGACAAATCTAGCCTTTTTAAAAAGCATTTGGCCATGAACTTTTTGGTTTGGCCATATTTATATTTTGAGCCATTTTGACTTCTTTTTTTTTATTTTGGTGTACTGAGAGTATACTATTTGCATTTGGCCATTTTTGCGAGTTTTTGGTCAGAAATGTCTCCAAAATCTAGCACCCTCCCTTCCCACTTCCAACTGAATTTTCACTGTAGCTTTACATCAAAGGGAACCGAACGGGAAATGATAGGAGAAATACAGACTGTCTCTTTGATGCGTTCTGCGTGCGTTGACAGATACAGGTTTTCTATTGACTTTGTTCGGAGTTCTTCGTTCAACGGCATGTTTCATTTCGTATTGTCCACCCTTTAATTCTATTATTCGTTGTACAATCTATCTCATGTGGACCAGACCATTATGAGTTGTAGGATCTCAGCTAGCAGACACTACAGACAACCAAACATACAACATCAACCAAATGAACATACTCATTTGCATATTTGGCTTTTATATGTATAGATGCATGTGTATTATACTAGTATATTATATTCAGACAATCGAATCTCTTCTTTAAAAGTTTGAATTGAGAGAAGTAAAAACTTGATGAATCTGTTAGGTATTATAAGTACACCTTTAAATGTGAGTTTGTTAAGTTAAGTTCAGTAGTTTTAAGTACTACAGCAACAGAATGGTGTTGAACCAAAAGTCATGCTTCGAAGAATAAAAGTGAATGTTGTATAAAAGAAAAAATTATTTAAAAAAGTAGAAAAGTGCTTTGAAGAATAAAAGTTAGTGTCATATGATATAAAAGAAATAAACAAGAACAAATTGTATGTGGTATCATTTTTTAAATTTTGGGATGCGTCAAAATAAAAAGCTTTAACAATATATAAAAAGAATTATTCTGTCACCAATCACTGGGGTTTTGTACGGCTTTACACTTTAAGTGTGGGGGTTTTGTCCTCCGGGTTTTGTCTGGGCCCTGCCATCTAATATGGTACTTAAGCTGATTTGGTTTGATTCAAGCCAGTTTTTTTTGTTCATTAATTTAACCGGTATCTGAAACAAATTAAAAAGCAAACTTAATTTTGAACTTGAATAGTTTTTAGTTTTATTAAAAAGAAAAATCAGAAACTTACTTAAGGATTAGGCGCATTCTCGAAAAAGTATTTTCATCCCATTTTTGTTGGAACCTGCATCTTTGTCCTTTAATTGTTAATTTTTGTTTCTTCTTACTAGGCACTTCCCGAGAAAGCGATAGGTGACGAAAAATAAAAACGCAGAAAATAATGTAAATATCATCTTTGAAGTTTTGATTTCGGATTTAACTGCAAGAAAATAGCCTCAAGTTAGACGGAAAAAGAAAAACTACTTTTGTGCGATTAAAACACGCTTTATTCAAGAAAGGAGGCATGTTGTGAAACGGTATCAACATACATTCACAACTGTTGCTAAATGTATGGCATTAGAGCGAACCATTAACAGATCTCAAAAGAGTGCATCCAGCATCATAGAAATAAATAAATACAATGGATGAACATGTATCGATATACTATTTGATAAAAATCAGTTACAAATATACCTATTCATATGTAGATGATGGAGAGGACTTATTATAACTCAATGTCTGAATTAATTTACCATCACGGCTTATCTAATCAAATCATATTAGGAAAAAGGGTCATCTTGCAAATCTAGATGAACTCAGCTGTACCATTATTGGAAGAACACAGACATTGAAGATATAGAAGTCCCAAGGAACATTTATTGCGGTCATACTTCTATACTTACCTTCAACATCACTGTATTGTTGACTTGGTTGTTCACTTACACCCTTGTGAATTTGGTTTTGAAATCAAAGAAAATGGTTTGGTACCACAAACCAACCTAAAGAAGTATCCCAGTGACTTTATTATGACGTCATAACTGGACAATCTACCAGGTGTCAGATGTCCACCCATGTCAAAAATACTTCCTAAGACACCTACCAAGCATTTCTGAAAAAAAGTTTCCCAAATTCTTTTTAATTCGTAGGACCAGGACAGCCTATGGTTTGTGTTCAGATTTATTTACATGATCGAACCCAAGTCATTTGGTTTAGTCTCCTCTCTTTCTCCACAAATACAGCAATTGCTGTTTTTCTTTGTTTTGCATATTTTTGCCTTGACATGATTGGCTCTTATACATTTGTTCTGGGCTGCAATGATAAGAGATTCTGTTTCTCCTTTTAGCTGTCCTCTACATAACTATGTCCAGGACTTTTCATCTGAGACAGTTTCTATTTGTCGTTTAAAGAAAAAAAAGGGGGAATTATTATAATAATACCATTGTTTTGGATTCAAATATACATCTGATCTTAGTTCAATTAGTGATATTTCATCACAGATTTTCACTTTTTGTAATAAAATGTTTTAATAGGTTTAATGAAAATAGCTTTGTACTTTCAGAGCTTTTAAAGTAACAGATATAGGTACATTAATTAGAGAAAATTACAAATATATATATGGTAGATGTAATTAGACAATGTGGAAATCAGCGATTGAGAGAAGCGTGTTACGTCTCAAACATATTTATTATCA
>VCCN01000233.1:6542975-6557337 GCA_006491835.1 Architeuthis dux | reverse complement strand
ACCAATGTGAATTTGATTTTCAAACTGGCTTATTCATAGAACTTTTGACTTATAATTCACAACCTGCTTGTTTTGCACCATAACTGGAATCTTCCTCTTCTCTTTATATTCTTCCCACTTTTCTTTGACTCAGTCTCAACTCCACACCTGTTTGTTTGTTTTGCACAACTCACAATAATCAGGTAAAACATACCTGGGTGGATAAAATGTTTTACAAAAGAATGTATGTGTATTGGAAAAATAAAGAAATAAATGATTCATATCTTCAATTAAGCACATTAACACATTTTTCTATTTATATACAGGCAAGCTGGCATATAAAATTGTTAATTTATATTTAGATCATTCTGTTTAAAAATAAATCCAAATTGCGTGGGTTTTATTGGTGAGAACTAGACTCTAGTTCTCACCAATAAAACCTGCAAACTGGTTTACTTCTCGGGTAGCTGAAATTCAGAGTTTTTGCTTTTCTATTAAATTATTCAATGTCATAGTTTACAAGTGTTGTATTTATTTTAACTGGTCTAGGCATTTTTAAACCACTTCTGTGGTTTTCAGAACCACAAAAGTGGTTTTCAGAACCACAAAAGTGGTTTAAAAATGCATAAGAAATTTTCACAGTACACAAAAACTGATTTTTAATTTTTGTAGGTGTACCTTAATTCAACAGTTTTGGCTACATTGCACTGGTTTGGCTACTTAGAGGTCACATACAGATAATCAGAATCAGACTTTTAGTATTATATAGATAAATAGATAGATGGAAATCAGATCTTTATTATTGAGGTGAGTGTGGGTGCAGATGTCACCCTATTATTTTGGGGGAATTTTCAAAACTAAAAATATGCTTGGGGTCCCATTAGAACACACAGAAATTTTCATGGGGATATGTTGTGTGGTTTGTGTGTTACGTTGTCATAGACAGACAGACATTTGGTGAATTACAGTAGGATACTATGTACTGTAGTAAAAAAAACTGCATTATTAAAGAAAATAGAGATATGAATAATATGACAATTGTTAAATAGTACCAATGTTTTAAGGTGAATAGAATCAATTTGGCAGTAAAATGTAAACAAGGCTTCAATGTAGATAGACATGTGCATCAGCATCCTAGTCTTCTGTTCTCATCAACATTATCTGTTTTCTTATGTGATTCTTTTTTTGTTTATCCCACAGTGATAGTTAGTTGGTTGACCTGAATGTGGCTGACAAGTCCAATTCTTAAGCTGCACATTCAGGGACAGGACTTGAATGGCAGTTGTTGCACAGGAATGATCCCACTCTCTCGACCTTCAAGGTTGTTTTCCAGTGGTATGATGAGACAGCCTTTTTGTCAATACATTACATTAGTCAATTTAAAAACAAAAAAAACCCACTATATTTTCATACTTGCTGTGGTATCACATTTCTCTCAAAGTCTCTCTCTCTTTTTCTGCTATTGGAGGTTTTTCTCTTATTTGCAGGTGTTTCTCTCCATTGATAATGTCCCACCTCTTTTACCTCTGGATATTCTGCTCTTTTGTCCTGGGATTTCTTTATAGCTTGTGTCCAGTTCGTTCTAATTTTTAGACAATTGTTACATGATGAAGAGGTGACCATACCACATTATCAAGGGACAATTTACTCAGCATACTGCTGACATCTTACAATATACTTTTATTACCATTTGGTCAAGAACACTTGTAGATCAATGGTTAGTGTGCCAGTCTTGCAAGCAGTACATGTAAGTTCATTCTTTACTTAGTGCTCCATGAATATGGTCTTGTGCCAATGTTGGCCAGGTCTAACAATATACAGAAATGAAAAAAAACAGCATTATTAAATTTATTTAATTAATGTATTTTACAAGTTTATTAAATGGATGAATGATGCTAAAACCAGTTTCTGCTAACATGTTCATATGGTAAGCGTGGTTAAAGCTTGTATTTTTGCCTTGTGGTTTTTCTGAGTTATAAAAACAATAGTAAGATATATAAGTTGGTTTCGGTCATTTTACTCTTTCACTGCCACTTTGTCTACAGCCTAGAATCTTCCAGTGCATGATATAATAACGTATATAATAAAATATGACATTTTAAAATAGTTAATACAGATTTTATTTCCCCATTTTCAGTCAGTTATAACTTACGGATGCGAAACATGGAAATTAACAAAACAAACTGAAAACCAACTTAGAATCGTACAGAGAGCCATGGAAAGAGCAATGCTAGGAATAACTCTAAGATAGAAAAAGATCAACATGGATCAGAGGGAGGACTAGAGTGAAGGATATTATACAAATAATTAAGCAGCAAAAATGGTCACCTAGCAAGAAGAGATGACAATAGACGAGATAAAAGACCAGATACAAGATGGAGGGATGAGATAGAAACGTTTACCAGTACGACGTGGCAGAGGTTAGCACAATCTAGGTCGTCATGGAAGGAGATGGGAAAGGCCTTTGTCCAGCAGTGGACTCATGACAGCTGACGATGATAGTCAAATTATTAGAAACATTTCTCTTGATTTTTAGTTATTTTAATTTCAGTATTATTTTATATTCTTCTAAATTCCAAATAAGAAACATGATCAAGTTAATCTGAAACTTGTTAAGGACTTTAATGTTTTGGCATGTCTTTGTTGCTATTACTGTTACATTTTCTTTCAAAACAACCAACTAAATTTCTTTAAAATATGTTAATATTTAACTGTCATCAACAAGTAAACAACCTGAGGTTGAGGTACGGTTGATGGAACATCTGTAGAATTAATCATTAATGGTCTGCTAAACAAAATTAATAATGATGACAATGATTCATCTAAGAACTTTGTAGACTATTACATCTAATGCTACTAGTGTAAATAATAAGCAACATGGTGGTGTAGTATTGATTTGAGAAGTAAGGAAATGGCTTATTTGTGGCCTAACCGTTAATGATGCTGTCATGGAAAGACAGACCCTTAAGGACATGCGTTCCCAGTTCAAATCCTATGCAAGTTATATACAGTAGGCTCTCTGTCTTTAAAAAAATTTTAGATAGTAGGCCAATATACCCTGCATGGTAGCTTTTAAAAAAACATTATTATTATTGAATTGAAACAAAAAAAATAGTTTTTTTCTAGACATAATAGGAAGTAAATGTTTAAATTTTCAGCCCACTAGCTCCATTGGTGCAGCCTGTATGCGTGATAGATACAGCCAGCCAGACTCATTTGAAAACTGAAGAAACCTATGTTGACAGTTTTGTTTGACAGTTTCTAACAGATTGATTTTTTTTAGAATTAAAAATCAGCCAAACACTTTAAAATACAAATTTCGAATTTGTAAGATTATATTTTATCTGGCTTTGTTAATTGGTAGAGATTTGTAGAAAGTCTTGAAAATGTTTTTGAGTGAGGAAAAAAATCTTTCAAAATATCTTTGAGTGAGCAGAAAAATTCTATATTTGTAATTTCATTTTAATCTTATAGGTACATTAAAAGTTATAGATTTATTATAAAAAATGTTTCGGCTATTGTTACTTAGAATATCCAGTAACCTTTTAACATGAGTATATGTTAAAATATTTATATTATTAACAGAACTATGGACAGTCTTGTAGCTTCGGACAGTAGAATAAATTTGTTTTGGGTGAGTAGGAACTACCATATTTGCTAGTATATAAGACACATCTAAATAATTAAAAAAATATGCAAATAGTACACTTCAAATGCACTGCTATTATGATTGGGTTGGGGGGGGGGCATCTACTGAAGCTCAAAATGGACATCTATGATGCTATGATGTGTTATAGGCCAGCAAATATGGTAGAGTGGTGGGACTTTGGAATAGGTTACCGGAATATGTAGTGCTATCAACAGATGTAAATGATTTTAAGAAGAATTATGATGTTTATTACACCACCGCAAAAGGTTTAAGGCCCTAGACATTGTGTAAATATGATTATGATTTGTGCTTGTATATACAAATTGTATACTTTTTTTTTCACAATAAAATAAAATGTTCAAAAATGTTCATATGCACTATAGGAACGTACATAGGTGGGTGAAAAATAAATAGTGACAAATTGCTTGTTTCAAATAGTGACAAATTGCTGATTTTCAAATATTCATAAATTTCTATTGTTTTTAAGATTTAAAAAAATTTAGATCATACAGATTTTGTACTGAGTAATTTTGTTTTCTTCATATGCTTAATCAGTTCCATCAGACTTGTATATTTCACATGAACTCAATGCACTAAGTATTGCAAGAATACATTTAACATATTCTCGACATATGTATGTATATTTACTGGGTTAAGTAAAGCATAATACAAGCACTTACAAAACAAAGATAATACAGTCGTGTGTGTATTAAAGTGGAATGCTGGACAAGTCAAACAAAAGCAACAAAAGAGAATAGTGAAACAAAGGAACGGAAAAGTGTCTGGAAGGAAAGATGTGTTGCATTGTCCATTGTTGGTCCTACAATTGCAGGTGCAGCTGAGAAAAATAAGAAACAGCTGTGCAGCGGAAAACATGCATGTGAATGAAAAACACACCTGTTGACAAAAAACACACACACTTTGTGTTGCCAACTTTCTCTGGAGACAACCTCTTCAGGATTCCGCTGCTGCTGTGAAGAATTGCTGTGGATGAAAATGCTCGTTTCAACAAAAGATCCCTTCACGCCGTCAAGCTGTGACTGGCAAAATACACAAGGCAGAAACATAATATACTCTGTTGAAAAACATAAACATCTCACTTTTATTTCCTTAAGAGAGACCCCTTTTTGTTTACAAGATGCAAGACAGTTGCATTGCAGTGAAACAACAAATGCAAGTAGTGAAAAATTTAGCTTACTGCATCCTGTATGAATCGTTCACTGCCCAGACTTCTATTCTGCTACTGGCTTCGGCTGCTATAACTTGTTGGCTGGAAGACTTCCTGCAGGGTAGGAAACAGTCTGTGTGAATGGTTCTAAATCTGAGTGGAGGTGTGTAAGTAGTGGTGTGCCATAAGGGCCAGTGCTTGGACCAGTACTATTTTTAATATTTATTAATGATCTACCAGATACAATATCTATAAAATCTAAAATCATTGCAGATGATACCAAATTGTACCACCCAGTCTTGTCGCCGGTTGACCAAGTAAGAGTACAGAAGGACCTAGATAAATGGTTATTAGCTTTTAATGAAGATAAATGTAAGGTGTTACACGTAGGAAATAGAAATCTGTATTACAATTACTGTATGAATGGAAATATACTAAATATTGTAAATGATGAAAAGGATCTCGGTATCATAGTAACTGATAAACTATCATTGTTTAATATTATACGTGAGTAGTAAACCCTGATGTATTTTTTACTAGAAGGGGGTACAAGGGACTGAGAGGTCACACATATATGATAGAAGTAGATTGAATATCAGAAAATTCTTTTTTAGCAATAGTGGTTGGACTTTAGATTACCGGAATATGTAGTGCTATCAATAGATGTAAATGATTTTAAGAAGAATTATGTTTATTACATCACCACAAAGGTTTAAGGCCCCATACATTGTGTAAATATGATTATGATGTGTGCTTGTATATACAAATTGCATACTTTTATTTTCACACTAAAATAAAATGTTCAAAAATGTTCTGTATTAGACTTATCTCCTGCTCATAATCTCTGGGCCCTTCTCTTTGTCTACTCCTGCTGATAATCTCTGGCCCCTTCTCTTTGTCTACTCCTGCTGGTCTCTCCAGCCCCTCTACTTCTTACTGCCTGTCTCAGCTGGCCAGCCCCAAATATATAGATATTTGAGTTGTTTTTTTTCTGTCTGGGCCAATTAAGGATACATTTACTGTTCCAATTTGATTGAGCTACTTAACATTCCAGCCTGAGCAAGATGCCAACCTCCGCTAAGGGCTAATTAAGAATTGAGCCCGCCCAACTAGCATTGTGCTAGACTAAGCAAAGCTTAGTAAATGATAACTTACTGCATTATCTGATGCCAAACACCTTGCATTTTCTGATGCCACCTTGTATTTTGCTACAGATGAGGCGGAAAAGGTTTTATAATAGTGACATAGATTACTTGTTAATCACCGCTAACAAAGGTTTAGGTTATTCATGTGTTCACACATTTATATGTATCTATGTATCTATCTATTCGGACTTCGCCAAGCCCTAACCGTTCATAGTACAAACTTGGAATTTTGTACACACACTCCCCTCAATGAATAGGGAAAATGCCTTTTTATGTTTTTTAGTGGGTGTGTGGGGGGGATCAATTTTCAATGTAAGCTTATGCTAAATTGGTCACAAGTTTCTGTTTTTTGAAAATTCAGACATTTTTTAGTGATCACTCCCCACACAACATATGTGGGTGGCAGTGATTCATAATTTCCCTTGGAATGCTAGTTTTTTTTGTTTTTAACATGCTTGAAAGTTAATGAATAATGTAAAAAGAAGAAAAATATTGCTGTTTTCTGTTACCAAGGTAAATGGAATAACTGTCCCTTAATTAAAATAAATTCACACATTACTGAGGCTATTGGTTATTACAGATTTTACATGTATACAAATATACTGACTGTTTAGCAATGAAAGACTTGCTCTCGTATATGTATTTCTGCAATTAAAATAATTTGATAGCTATGGAATGTATCTATATTAACTATAATAACATGCAAAGGCAAATGAAACTAATATATCTGTTATTATTATCATTGATTATTAGAAACTGTCACCAAAACTATCAACATAGGTTTCTTCAGTTATTAAACAAGTCTGGCTGGCTATATATATCTATCATGTATACAGGCCCACCAATGGAGCTAGAGGGCTGAAAATTCAAAAATTTACTCCTTGTGTTATGTCTAGAAAAAAAAGGTTGTTTTGGGGGTTTTTTTTTTGAAAATTCCTCTCCTAAATAAGTTTTTAGTGGGGAGGTTCAATTTGCAATGTAAGTTTATGCTAAATTGGTCTAAATTTGTGTCTGGTAGTATTCACGCTTGTTTTGAAAATTCAGACTTTTTTAGGCAAGAGAAGTAACTTATTCATTGATCACCCCGTTTTACAATTTTTTAATTGATCCTTGCCAACATGGTATGCTGTCAAAAGACATTAGTCACATGACAGTTTCTATTGAGTGACTAACCAGACCTGTTTTTGCTATCCATCTATATTCCTGTGGTCTACTACTATTATAAATTAATTTTTAGGCTCTAGACTTGTGAAGGAGGAGTAATGAATGAATGACAGTTATAATGAAGGTTGGGTCCCTTTTGCTCCCATTCAAGCATAAGCAACCTCTTCAATTTTAATCCTTGTTCATTACAATACAATGGAGGGAGAAGAGAAAGGATGAAAGATATGAAGAGAATGAATAATGATCAGAAAGCGTAAAGATTGTACATACATACAAGCAGAATAATATAATGCTTTCTCGAATTTGGCTGTTCTTTTTTATTTATTAATAATTACAGGAATACCTGGAATAGTGCAGTTTTTGATGTGGTTATGGTATTGATGTACAAATTTAACTAAGTATAAGCTGAAAAAAAACCCAGATTAAATTATAAGACCTTGAACGGTACGGAAATATTTGGAACGAATTAACAGCACTAATCAAGGTATACTTGTGTATGTTTAATATGATCTTATATATAAAATTGTATGTCAAGTAAACAGGGAAAAACAGAGATGGCATGTCTGTACATGTAGCAGGGGAAGAGGGAACAAGTCAGCTGCAGACGACAAAGAGAGACTCTGTGTGGGGTGAGGGATATTGCAGATTTTCCAGCTACACAAACTTACTGATGGCATGACATCTGAAAAACTTGCCTGAGGCTCAGGTAATTGTTCATAGACTTAAATTCAAATCAAACATGATTATATAAACATGATTTGTTAAAGAACCAATTTGTTATTAGGTAGGCCACCATGATCACAATTGCCTGACAGAGAACGAGAATCTAGATCAGAGCTTTACAAACATTTTGCATTGGCTACACACTTATTTAAAATACATTTTTTTGCAACACATTCCTTATGTTTTGTTAGCCAACCAAATATATAATGTCATCCCAGCAGTTCAACTGGCTCAGGAAAAGTACTTTTGAAAGATATACAAAATTATACTCAATTTCGCAACACACCTAAAGATTATCGGGGACACACTAGAGTGTTGTGACAGTTTGGAAAGCTCTGATCTAGATAATAGTAAATATTGATACACTTATTCTTGCTGACACACCTATGCACTTATAGCATATGTAACACTTCCTACACTCACCTAAAACATTAACTGTACTGTCACAAGTTAACTTACTACCCACAGATCCATTAATGATATTATTTGGTCAGAAAATGTCTGTTATTCAATGACAAGGCCAACCTTACAAAAATGTTGGTATATACTTGGTAAACAAGTATCTATCCTCTACTTTTTATTAAATTTGACTAGTTCTTACCTTCATCCTAATTTTAGTTGTTTTTGTACAACTTATTAATTCAGGCCACTGTGTTCTATGGCAATGAATAACAGCGCAATTGGAAATAAAGAGTAATCCTTCAGTAAGAATTGAACTCACACCCTCATTGCCAGAGGGAGACTAGTTTACGCCTAGCTGCTTTTACCAATTGGCCATGAAAGACTTCATGGATTAGCAGAAGCTGATTTATACTTATACACTTACTCCCTACAACAGACTTTCTGTGCCATATTTATGTTGTTTTACATATGAGACCTAATGGTCTTTTTTATAAATCAATCTTTATTATTATTGGACGAAGTATTGTAACATATCACTTTTTAACTTCTGCTATCTAATACTGATGAAAATACATATTAAAAGTAAGATAAAATTAATTAAATATATTAATTGAAAAAAAAAATTAAATAATAATCTATAAATTTATGTCTGGTTTTTCTTATTTTGTATTTTTTTTGAGGGGGAGGAAGTATTAAATTTTATACTTTTCGAAATAATAACTGTTTTCATCTGCATATTTTATATCTTATAGTCTTCAATATAACCATGGAATTTTCATGGGTCTCACTAGTTTTTCTATTTTCACAGGGAATATTATCTTTTATAAAATTCTGGAAAATTAAGGCTAATTGCGTTTTTTCACTAATCAATTTTCATCATGAATTTGTAAATATGTAAGGAACTATTTAAAAGTGTAAATAATGTTTTCTTTTTTTCCTCTATTATTAAAATGTATGAACTGCTAAACTGAAACATAGAAATCTCATTTGAACTGCTGGTAAATGATAAATAATATAAATATTTGTCACATCTGTCTTGTTTAGTTTATGCTATTACCATATAACCATAGCAATTAACAATCATTATATTTGATTAAAAAAGACAAGCAAACTGCTTTGAAAATCAGAATTAAATAAAAAAAAGTATGGGGCTATGTTTTAGAAACATGTTTCTTAACCCTTTTACCACCACATCCCCTCTAGTAGTTTAACCTTATTTTTAATAATTTGGTTGAAGATGTGATGGGGGGGAGCTTCATATCTTCAACCAAATTATTAAAAAATCCCTCCTGAATTAAAAGGAAAAACACAAAAAAATGCATGTTTTAGTCTTTTTATTGAACAAGAATATGAAGCATATTTAATGAGATAACATTTAATAAGATACTTGGCATTGCTTCTTAGCTACCGGATATTGAATGTGTGGTCGAATGCTAGAGAGCACAACACAAGTCCCATTCAAAGTTCAGCTATTCCTGTACTTAGACTTGACATCAACAAGCATGGAAAATGCAGCTTCCCAGAGATATGTTGATCCAAACATTGTCAGAATCCAAGAGCTTGATGTGAGATCTAAGGGTTAACAGGAGGGTACTTAACCCACGTCTCTAGATCCAGTTTATAAAGTCTTCTTCAGCCGAGGAGTTGAACTTTAACTCAAGAAACTCCTCTTGCACTTTGTCTGAAATGCCAGCTACTTCAATGGGTTCCTAATTAATTTCCAGACTGTGTGTTTATTATCTATATCTAGAATGTATCTAATGAATTTTTCTTTTAATTCAGTCAGATGAGTAATTATTTGTTTCTTTAACTCCGAATCAAGGTAACTGAATGAGAGAAAAATCCAAGTTAGCAAAACTGGCTGTATTTCCATCCCGAATTCAACATTTCCAGAGGTCAATCGGGGTTTGCACACCTCTGGAAATTACTCCTCCCGACCCCCAGGTTAAGAACCAGAGTTTTAGAAATAACAAAATAACATCTGTATAGATGGTGCTATGGGAAAGTTTGGCTAATATATTGAGAGTCAATTTTCTACAAACATCATTTGTTAGTTTGATTTCAGGCTAATAACAGATATTAAGGGCAGAATTTCAATGTGACCATATCTGTTGCTGGAATTTGTTAGAGCATAACAATTCTAAAACACAGCTCGACCAAATCTGGTTTCATGCTCTAAGTAATATCTATATAAGTTATGGCAAATATTATTTCCTTTTGTACTGATGAATAAATTAATGATCTCTTTTTCTTTTAAATTTGTTGACAACCTCCCATATACACACATACTTCTGTTTGCATCTTCAAGGATCAAGTTTACTATAAAGATAAATAACTTAATGAACAAGACTTTTGTTTTGGTATCTTTCTTTGATGCAAGAAAATATATTTATACACCCTCTATCTCCATAGTAGATATATTTCATTTAAGTTTTGTGGAATTGAGTAAACCACTGGTTATTACTTTAAACAGTTGTGAGAATATATCAAATAGAAGGTTGAGTAATAATTGTGAATCTGGAAAAAAATAAATGCAAATGAAATCTCATATCACAAATACCAACACTTGTTTGTATGCATAGTACCTCATTTTGTAGTCTTTTCATTATGTGCTACTCTTTTGGTAACTTTAGCATTATAAATTGTTTCTATGGAAATACTTACTTAACCTCTGTGAACTAAGATGAAGTAATGAACTGAAGATATGCCTAATTATATACTTATTAAATATAGTTGTTAAAATAGTAGGTAGTAGAAATATTATTAACAATAATAATAATGCAACTTATCTTTCAATGTTAATTTAATCTCGGCTAACCTAAAAGATTTCTGAATTTTCAAAAAAACAAGCGGGCACAAATCAGTGACCAATTTAGCATAAGCCTACATTAAAAACCGAACTCCTACTAAAACCCTATTTTGGAGGGGAATTTTCAAAAAACAAAACAAAAAGCATTTTCCCTACTCATTGAGGGGAGTGTGTGTACAAAGTTTCAACGGTTAGGGCTGGGTGAAGTCCAGCTACATAGATAAAATTGAATCCCTCTCTAAAACCCTACTTTGGGGGGAAATTTTCAAAAATTAGTAATTAATCAGTTCAGCTGTAACATGACTCAGTTTTAGCTACAGAACGTTTTCACTCTTCAGACCCAAATTCAAAATTGCCCCCCAATATATTCAAATTGCCCTCTTGTGGGGCATGTGCCCCACGTTCAGAATCACTGCATTAGAGTTTTCAGATGTGACTTTATTTTATTGATTTCATTTTATCACAAAATATCTTTTTATCATCAACTGTAATTTGTTTTGTTCTGTCAATCAAACCAGGAAAAAGTTAATTCTATATCTGGTAACAAACAACTGGCTTAAGTATTAGAGAAGAAAATTTAAATCTAAGTGATGATGATATTTGTTCTTCATAGTTGAAAATGACCATGGTTTCAGTTCTGAGTGGAGTAGTTGCACTACAGGGTCTGAAGTCGTGAGGGAGAGTTGTGCATCATCGTCAGCCTTACTCTCTCGTCCCTACATGCCTGGGTCCAGATTGCAAGACAAAGTCAGGACGGCTGGAGACAGACCATGATACAGTGGATGACCAGGGTGCTCTCTATGTCAGACTGTCAGTGTTTTTCATGCTCCACAATGTGTTGCAGTTTGAATTCAGATGTGTCTGCCCTGTAGACTGGTTGCCAACTAAGGCTGAAGAGCCCAGTCTAGAGGGAGAAGAAAGAGATGGATTCATGCCTTTCCCAAGGGCATTAGTGCAAAATGAATGCAAACTGTCTCAGCTGGAGTCTGAACTTGGTTCACTGATTCCATTTTCTGAGCTGCTAACAACTTACTTAAGCATTAGATAAGAAAATTTAAATCTGAGTGGTATAATTCTAATTACTATGCTGCCTAATTAAGCTCTTTATATGAGCATCTGTAACTGTGAACTGGTAATCTTCCAAGAGTGTTACTCATTTTTTATTGTCAATTACAGACTTTAATACTCAAAATCCTAAACTGCCCAGCAAAATTTTTAAAACGCCCACCATTTTCTGCACAGTTGCTCACCACCCACTCAAGAGTTGAAATCGCCCACCAGTGGGCGATATCACCCAGGTTGTGAAACCCTGACAGACTATATTAGGAAAAGATAATTTTAAACTAGGAGAGTCTTTTCTTATAGTGGCCATTCAAGTTCTTGTAAAATCTATGCTATCCATATGATGTTAGCTATGGCTTCAAATCCGTTTGGTTGTATCTATTTCAGTCAAACTTTAAGAAAGGGTAAATCTAATTTCCACTTTCCTTAGAAGTTCTCATGTACATTTTTGACAGCAAACGTTGCAGACTGATAATTCCAATTTTAGACGCCTATTAAATGTCTAATTCGTGCAAAATCTGTTATGTTATCTTGACATATACATTTGCTTCCAAAAGTTCTGCATTCCCACTGCCTAAAAGTTCAATTATTTTGTTCTAGAATAAAGCAGAATGAAGTTCTGTTTGAAAGTATGTATGTATGATATCTTCATTGTAATCATCAAGAGTTTTTACTTGCTGCCTAGCCCTACACTTGACCTTTTTATATGAAGCTCACAAGTGCTTATGTCTAGCTTTGAACTCAAACTTTAAACAAGTAGTTATTAGCAAGATATCCAATTCCAAACCACCATAGGGGTTCTCAAAAAAAAAAATGTAGATATAAAATTGGCACTCTTGAGCAATCTTCTTCATTTGGCTGGGATTGTGAAATGCCTCTTATCTGCATTCTAATCATTAACTGTAAGTCTGTATGCAAATAAAGTGACTTTTTTCATCATCATCAGCTGTCATAAGTCCACTGTCTTTCCCATCTCCCTCCATGACGATCATGATTGTGCTAATGTCTACTGCACCATAAATTAAAAATGGTAAAAACTAGAAAAGCCAAATATAAAATAAAATTAATAATAATAAAAGATAATGTTTTTGTCTCTAATAATTAGTGTCAGAAATTCAAGATTTTGTTATTAATACTAACATAGTACCCATAAAAAATGAAAAGATTATTTGATGGATCAGCACTTCTGCCTAGAATCAGAGTATATGTGCACTCTGCCTAGAATCAGAGTATATGTGCACTCTGCCTAGGATCAAAGTGTCACTCCCTAGCCCTCTGCCTAGGATCAGTGTATTATCTGTGTGCTCTGCCTAGGATCAAAGTGTCACTCCCTAGCCCTCTGCCTAGGATCAGAGTGTAGTATCTGTGCGCTCATTGAAAAGTGTTATGCACAAAATATATGTATATATGGATTCACATGGTGTTTTATATGTGGATAAAGAAAATTCAAAGCCATTTTTTACTTAAAAAAATATGTTATCTTTCCAGTTGCTGTGGGTTTTCCTAAAACTTTGTGTCCCTCATATCATGCACACAGGATTTAAACCTTGTTTAATTAGTAAAAACATGCCATTTTTTTTACATTAAAATATTTTAAGCCTCTCCTTCCCAGTGGGTAAGGAATGCCTCACAATGTGAAATGTTCTGGTTTCATTAGAACTCTTGAATTGTTTGTTACAATTACTTTAGTTTATTAAGTAAAGAACATAGCTATATGGCTCATTTGAATGATGCCTACTGGTAAAGCCTTCATGGCCAAACCAGTAAGTGCTGTCATGATAAGACAGGCTCCCAAGAATAAGGGATGCAAGATCAAATCTTACTAGAGGCTTATTCATTATTTCTGATCCACACTGCTTATTTAATGGTCATAGAATAACGATCTGAGAGTTTTGATAAAAAGCAACAGAAATAAGATGAAAGAAATACTTGTCATAAATTAATAATTATAACCTGAACAGGATTACTTGGAAAGGTTATACCTGTCATATCTACCTCAAGGCTTTTAATCATTCATTGGGACTACTTTATTTGATATTTACAGATTTAAAAAAAGATTTCACTGTAATATACTTTGCTATGCCTTATGAATATTTTATTTATTGAATTTAACTGTTGTGTACATCTGCTGTTAATGCTATCCACTTTTGTTAGCTTTTTTTCTTATTGTTGGAATTCTCTGTTCACATATTTTCAAGAATTAACTTTTATTATTATACTTAAATATACTTGAAATAGGCTTTTTTGATAGCAGTTAATTG
>VCCN01000233.1:6474777-6488169 GCA_006491835.1 Architeuthis dux | reverse complement strand
ATCATCATCATCATCATCATCATCATCATCATCATCTATTTTAAACAAACCAACTTCATTATTTACGCTATCTTGTTTTATTTTGATTCGCTGACAGCTGGACAGTGGTCAGGGCTGACTGACCAAATTAATGTATCTCCTTATATTTCTTGTAGGTGGGCCGGCTTGGTGAATAGTGGGGCTGGCTCGGAGGTCGATCTTTGCAAGCGCGCGAAACAAAAATGATAGAAAGAAAGAAAGAGAGAAAAACTAAATAGATAAAGCAAAAAGACATTAGAAAGAAAGAGGTTAGTAAGAAAAAAAGAAAGAAGGAAAAACGATTTGTAACTGTGATGACTTGGGCTTCGAAGGAAGTCACGAAGTCACGAAGTCAAACAATATATATATGAAAGAGAACCTACCTTTTTTCTAAGTACAAATACAAGATGATCAGTCAAGTTCTCCAGTTGTCTGTTTCTTCTTAAATATTAGTATTAGTTAGTGGCTTTTAGTACTGGTTAGTAATTGAAAAGATAGGGAGGAAAATAGAATATAGTGTTGTTACCATTTAGAAGATTCAGTTGATCTTTAGATATGCTGATTTAGGAGACACCGAAATAGGTGTGACTAGCGTCGTTCACAGGTTGATGCTGACTGATGAGTATTGCCTAAATTGGCGGCAAACTAGGGACCCTAAGGTTGACCCCAATGTCAACTGTTTAGACAACAGGCAGTGGTTCTAAAAATAGCACAAGCGAACTCCTGTTGCCCAGAGGACATGACAGTAACAAAAGAAAAAGAAAGAAAGAGAATGGGAAAAGGAAATAGATTTAAAAGAAAGAAAGCTATACTGTGGTATAGTTGACATTGATTAGTCATTTATTAATGATATGAAAATGAAAAAAAATTTGAAATTCTATATGTCTCATTCTCAGTTGTTTATTGGTGCAAACTATGCGAAAAGGGGCTAAAATTGGTGGCAAAAATACTGAAAATCGAATGATTTGGATTTTTACTTGACTTTCGTACCTTCTTTCAGAATTAAACAATAAGAATTGTATGGTACTGTGTAAATTGCATTAAATTGAAATTATAATCTTCTTAAATAAAACTTTGGTAATGAGTGTCACAGTGGGAGGTAAAACCAAATACCACGCTAAGGTTACAACAAAATGAACTTTTTCTTGTTACAAGGGAATTAACTCTCATATCCTGATGTTTTTGTTAATGTGAAACAAGAATTATTTCCCTTGGATAAGAAAGTACCAACAAATCAAAAGTCATAACGGAGTTGCCCCCCTTAGATCCTATGAAACAATTCGGAGACACGTTGAAAAGAAATATTTTCGTGCTTTTTTTTGTTTTTTACCCACGATATAATTCATTATGCCTAAAATATTAATATTTTTAATATGTGCTTTAAAGTATCTCTCTGGCACAGTGGGTCAAATTATTGTCTGTTCAATGTAGCTGTTGTTTCCTGTGGTTTATTCGCATAGAATTTCGATAAAAGCTATCTTTGCTTAACCGACTTGATTTTCTGTGTACATGAAAAATTCCCCGAAGCAGTAAATTAAAAAAAAAAAAAAAAAAAATAATTCACGATTGCTCCGTTAAAATGACATAAATTTCAACAATTTATGTCATTTTAACGAAGCAATCAGAAAATCAAGTCGGTTAGGCAAAGATAGCTCAATTTATGTAGAGGCTAAAATTGACCAATTTGTCTGGTTTGACAGTTTTTTTCAGGTCTCACCACAGATCGTTTTAACTCTTAAATTGATGGACCGCTTGTAACCGCTTGTATTGACCGTTAACAGTAAAATTTTAAAATCTATGTGTTCTCCTCACGAAAGCTTTGGAAAATATTCGTATGCAAATCATTATATGTTTGTTATGTGGATGTGAGGAAATCCGACAGAATGGTAGATGTGATTAGACACTGTGAAAAAGAAAGATTGAGAAAAGCGTGTTACGTCTCAAAAATATTTATTATGATGAAGATAAACCATTATGCACTTCGTCACTTTATAGCTGATACACATACACATACCCACTTAATCTACACACCCAGACCCACCAGCCCAGGGACCCATAAGGAACCTTCAACCAAACAAACCAGGACACTTAGGCATAGAAAACACCCTTCATTTTATTTCTACTATCCGGCATCCGGATGTCGCATTTTTCTGCAATGTTCAAATTTCTTCTGATGAAGTCGCTCGCAGCGACGAAATGTATAAAGGTCTATCTTCATGATAATAAATATGTTTGAGACGTAACACGCTTTTCTCAATCTTTCTTTTCCACATTGTCTAATCACATCTACCAAATCATTATATGTATTTTTTTGTTTACACTGCGACAGCTTTTTGCACTATCTGTTTTCAAAATATCCCCGGCTCTATAAAGTGAACACAAATAATTTCCATCTCAGATTTTTTTCCAATCTTTTTTCTTACTAATGCCACACAGATTCCGACGCTAAAATGAAATTTTATACGATTTTAAAGTTTTTCTTCGTAAGGTGTCGATTTCGGGTAAGTATGTCAACGAAGTCAATATGTCAGTATACCTATAGAGAAGTCTTCAAGTAGTGGAATATATTAAGCTACAGATGGATGTTTACTATTATATTTGTACTAGTTTAGACGGCATATATGAAATATATGGATACACATTGCATTTTATATACGTAGATAATAGAGATTTGCATTGCAGTGAACTTGGAGAATAGCGTTCCGCAAACGGATTTTTAAAAAATCTTTGTTTTTGTTTTTATTACTTTTTATATTTTCTGTATTATTCTTTAAATTCAGCATTTTTACTACGTCATCAGAACATGAATTTATAATTTACTACCTCAGTTGCGACTCTTAGCGCGACAGAGTACAAACACACATCGCTAATTATTATATGTGTGGATTTTGTTTTTTAGACGTTGTTGTTATGGCTAACATGTAAAAAAGAAAAACACGTTTCAAAGCTAAAATAAACATACAAATAAATGAAAATAATAAAACAAAAACACAATTTCTTACATTCTTTATTTTTTAAATGATGTTCATTCGTACAGACGTTGAATATATTAATTCTTTATGGCTAAAAAAGGATGACATTTTTGCTGAAATAGGTCATTTATTGCTCATTGCGATATTAAATTATATAGACGCATACAGATGTATACACACACACTCATGCATACATGTACAGACACACACGCACACACACTGACGCACGCGCACACACACACAGAGACACACTTCCATTTGTACTCGAGGTGTCGCGTTATTCTCCTTCATTTTACTTGTATAATTTATTATAATCCACTTCCAGTTTGCTAGGTCCATCGAAGCTTCATCAAAACCATACATTTCGGAAACACGCTCCCAACTCTATCAGACTAAGAGTATAAGATTATGAAAGTTATTTTAGTGCGCAATTCGTTGTGCCAAGTTAAACTTAGATAAACTATAGTATTCTATATATTAGAAACCGTCAACCAAAACTGTCAACATAGGTTTCTTCAGTTTTTGAGTTATTCCGTCCGGCTATGTATGTATGTATGTATGTATGTATGTATGTATGTATGTATGTATGTATCACGTGTACAGGCCGCACCAATGGAGCTAGAGGATTGAAAATTTTAACATTTACTCCTTATAACTAGAAAAATGTTTTTTGTTTGTTTTTTGAAAATTCCCTCCCCAAATACGTGTGATACATACATACATACATACATAAACTTAAATTGAAAATTGAATCAATTTGCAATGTAAGTTTATGCTAAATTGATCACTAGTTTGTGCCCGCTTGTTTTTTTGAAAATTCAGACTTTTTTTTAGCGATAATTGCCCAACAAGATGCAAAAGAAGTAGCTTATTCATTGATCACTCCTTTTTTCCAATTTTTTAATTGTTCACTCGGAGACAATCTGTTTGGCAAACAACACTTTTGCCGACTTGTCTTTTCATTGAATTTTTTTTTATCATTTAGATAGAGGTTAACAAACGAAAGAAACAGTGAAGTTTCTGAAAGATAATTTTACATCTTAAATAACAACATTGGAAGAACAGGACTATAAAAACATTATTATTAGATTATTTTGTCATTCCTATAGGTTATATAAGCGTAGATTAATTAAACTTATTTGTAAAGCAGGTTTTTAGATGTTTAATATTACATGTTGTCAATAACAACAACAAATTACTTCTTCGACGGATGTATCTCTCTCCTCTCCTCAACAGAAAAATTAAACTGTTCTGTCAAGAATGTTTAAGAAATCTTTCAAAAATAAAGTAGGCCTCTAACTAATTTTCTTCGAATCAATTTTTGGAGGCCTACTTTATTTTTTAAAGATTTCTTAAAGATTCTTGACAGAACAGTTTAATTTTTTCTGTTGAGAAGAAAAGAGGAGAGAGACACATCCTTTGAAGGCTGAAAGGGCAGTCGGCGAAAAGACAATCGGCAAAAGTGTTGTTCGCCAAACAGATTGTCTCCGAATCGTCATCAGGGCGAAACTGCTGTCGGCTGACTGTGTGTCGGCGACATGTCGTTCGCCGAAAAGTCCTGACACGATACAAACAGGCACACACACACATTGTGCTATTCAGAGAGTAATATGGCAATTGAAAGCTGTAAATTTAGGACCAACTATAGCGGTGTAGATTGCAATGTAAACAACTGACACCAGTTGTAGATTAGCATCTGTTTTGTCTAGTTGTGTACCATTTTCCACTTTGTGTTTACATTTAAATTGTGGAGGGCGAGGAATGCCATATACGCCGTTATGTGTTGTAATGCTTTTGTGAAGCCGGCAATGCAACAGAAACTATAAGGGACAGTTATCTTGTGTAACCGGGTTCTGGAAGTGCATGAAAATATTAGGGTTGTTCGACAAGCTTGGAAAAGTTGATCTGGACCTTTTTTGATGGGCAACCGTCAAAGCTGAAAATGGAATCAGCGAACCGAGTTCTAACTCTGGCTGGGACAGTTTGCGTTCACTTCGCACCAGTGCTCTTGGGAAAGGCATGAATTCATTTTTTCCTTAAGCCCTATAAAGCAGTTCATCTTTGGTGTCGGGTTAGCACCCGGCCCCGTAAAAACCACAATTGGTACAAACAATGATTGGGTCTCCATGGATCATTGCAGAAATGGGAGACAAAATCATTGCCTCGTGTGACGCGCAACACAGGAAGCATCTGAAACTTGGGTTGAAGCTGATCAGCTCCATAGTTCCAGAGAATTGTCATAAGAGCTAACAAATTATTTTGCCATTCATGAGCACCTTGAGCAGATTAAAAAGATGGTCAAAGTAGGACGACTTAACCGTCAAAAATGGATCGCATCATAAGGACTAAGCTGGTACGGCAATGACTGTTTGAGTTTTAGTAAAGAACGATTATTTTATTTTATTTTTTATTAAATCAATTATTGTAAATCATTTTTATTAATTTTTGACTACTATTTACATTCATCCTAATTTTTAGTTTGTTTGTTCAAGGTGAACTTTTAGTCATTGTTGATGATGGTGATTATTGTATGGTTGATGATGGTGATTATTGTATGGATAAATTAAAATTTAACGTTGTTACATTTGGATGCAGTGTTACTCGTTTTCGTAAAATGCAACATTAGTTTCCGAAAACACGCACGCACACATGTTAAGATAATTATAAAGATATTTTTTTTATTAGGAACATATATTTGCTCGGCACTGATTCGACTTGATTGCGAAACAAGCAGCCTAAATCGTGTAAATAAATAAAGAAATAAGCGTCGTGCGGGGATCGAACCCGCGTCCACCTTGGAAGCAGCCTTATACGTAGGCTCCAAGGTGAACACGGGTTCGATACCCGCCCGACGCTCATATCTTTATTTATTTACACAATTTAGGCCGCTCGTTTCGCAACCGAGTCAAATCGGTGCCGAGCAAATATATGTTCCTAATAAAAAAAATGTCTTTATAATTATCATATTCTGTCGGATATAAAATTATCCGTTCATTGAATACTTCACACATATGTACTGAATACTTCACACATATGTACGTATGTATGTGTGTTTATAGAAGTCAGTATTTGTTGCAACAAATACAAAATATATAAAATAGGCGTGTATGCTTTTATGGAATTAAAGGTTTTATATATATCACCCAGATGATTTAATAATGCCAACACAGATATTACCGAAAGGAAATTACATCATCTCGAGAGTTCGCTTTTCACTATTGTTTGCTGTTACGAAAAACGGCGAAACAAAACCAACAAAAATGTTCAGCGTTTGTTTTGCGGCGTGTTGTTATAGAGGCAGCGGAAACCCTCTTCCCCTCTCTTATACAGCCCCAGTCTCCTGCACCTCCCACCACCCCAAACCCTGATTATTCAGCCTAAACACACCATCATTTCTGGGTGTTGGAACGCTCAAAATATTTTCCAATATAAATTAATGGCAATTTGCTTCTTCATTTTGGACCATTTCGGGTCACAACAGATTTGTTACATTTTGGACCATTTCGGGTCACAACAGATCGTTATAGGAACGCTCTACTTTTGGATAGCGGGTTAAATCTGTAATCCATATCTGGGTTATTCCAGTTGGCCTGTAGGTTTGTCTGCTCCCTTCTTTCTTTCTCCCACTCTTTCTCTCTATACTTAAAATAGGCTTTTTTGACATTCTTGTTTGTCTGTAATATTAATTTTTTAAATGATTTATTTCAAGATTCCAAGCACATGACATGAGCAACACCCCAGACTTCACACAATTTTTTTTCTCTCTTGCTCTGGTCTATGCATGAAAATTTCGAAGTGTTGACTATTTGCGAGATTAAATTATCTACATGTAATACACACTCATTTCTGACATTATTCACTGTCTGAAGAAACAAACCACACGCGCGCACACACAGACAGACAGACACATATACACACAAAGGGGCGTGTTTAGTTGTATCCATGGTATTTAATAAAAGAAGTAATTTTGGTATAAAATATGGGTGGTTCGATTTACAGGCTGTGAATTGGAATATAGATCTTGGGAAAATATTTTTTTCAGCAACATCTTTAGTGTTTGAAGCTACAAAGCTTTCTAGACTACACAGGGCCGAGAAAGATTTGTACCCGGGGCGAAACTGTTTCCGGGCCCCCACCCACCGAGTATTAAAACCAAAAACTGCATAATTTTAATTATTTATTTATTTCCAAAGATCATAGAATGACTGCAGGTATGTGCAGGGAACTTTTTTGTAAATTTTTCGTGGAAAACACCTAAATTGTAAAATCTTACCAAAAATCACTTATTGGATTTTAATAAAATTTTCAGTACTTATATAAGAAATGACAAATATTTTCAAGGAAGTTTCCATCCAAACTTTGGAAAAATTTTTTTTTTCATGTGATTATACTCTGATTATATATGCCCCCTTAATTCAGTTGATGATTTAGTATACATTGATAATTTTTACATATATTAAAGATAATACTATAGAAAAATAAATTCTGTTTATCTTTTTAAAAAAAGGTTTAAGGAGTTCCGTACGAAAGCCTTTTACTTAGGAATAAAAAAAACTCGAAAATAAAGTAAAATATTGCTCTTGGTAAATTTTCAGTTTTATTTGTTAACTTATATTTTAGGGCTATTTTCCATAAGAAGAAAAACATATCTGCTGTTAGCTCAGTGGTAAGAGCAGGGTCGTGTATAGGCGTGGACGTGGTTTCGATCCCCGCTCGTTTCTTTCTGCATTTATACGATTTATCAATCACTAACACTGATGCCTGGCTGTTATGGATTCCCAATTAATACGTCTTTTAGAATTATCATATTCTGTCGGATATAAAATGATCCATTTTTTAAATTTCTTGCTGTCGGCATAGGGAACCACATCATATGACGTGCCTAAAATACGATCGTGATAATAAGCAGGCGAGCGAATGTGTATGGTTCGGGCTTCTGTCTTTCCATAGTAGTGCTGTTAGCTCAGTGGTAATAGCAGGGCAGCGTATAGGCTGCTTCCAGGGTGGAGGCGGGTTTGATCCCCGCACAGTGCTCGTTTCTTTATTCATCTATACGATCTAGGTCGCTCGTTTATCAATCGCTAACACCGATGCCGAGCTGATATGGGTTTCCAATTAATAAATGTCTTTATAATTATTATATTTTCAGCAATTTTTGCCAAAATCTTTTATTCCTATACATTCATAGCATCATTATTCAGTCATCAAAGTATTTTCCCTGGATTCCTATGACCTTTCAAGTAAATTATGTATTCAATCATAAAAGAACGATTCCGGTTTATATTAAATAAATTTGCAACTTGAGAACATGCATTGTAAAGCAGCAAGCAAATTAGCATTCAATCTCCTTCTCAGAAAAACGTCTTTTCTGTTCCAATGGTTAATTCAAACAAGCCAATTGCTCATTAAACTGCTGTGCAATAACATTTTGTCCAGGTTCCAGAATTCATTTTTAAATCCCACCAAACATAGAAAATAGTTTTTTCTCCACTAGATTCCATTTAGGTTAAAATGTTGAAGGCTGTTGTGGGTCTAGACCCAATTTTTTTACTTTTGAATTCTCGTAATAAATCTGTTTTTCATCGCAAATGACTTATCCTTTCCCATGTTGAGCAAGAACAGAAGAAAAGAGTTTAAAAGATGACTGATGTTCGTTTCTGTAAGTAGAACCCATTTCTTAAGGCTTTTAAATGACATACTATAGTTGCCTGAATCACCTCTAATATTTTCTGTGAGTTCATGTGTTATTTGTGGTGCATTTTCCTTCAAAAGTTCCTCCAGTTCATTTGGGAAGGCATTTGAATTTAAAAAGAAAAAAGAAAAGAAAATTGATCCTGTCACTCTTTGTCAAAGTTATTAAGTCATTAACATACCAACTTTTGTTCGGACAATATAATCTCTTCTTCCCATCTTTACACGGATTTACCAAGTTTAAATACCAACATGGCTTATTTTATTTATACCAATCGTTAGACAAACTTTTTGAAGTAAGCAGTGATGCTACGACTAACGAAGCCAAGAAAAATAATAAAGGCCAGATGAAAAAAAAAATTGAAACTTCAAGAAAAAAAGGTTTGACGAAAAAACAGAAAGAAGAAATTTTTTTAAAAAGGTGAAACATTGATGAAAGAAATATCGCCTGATATTAGCACCAACACAGCGAAGTAAGCTAATGTTAACACAACGTTTCGGCATGATTCATTCTACGGCCTAATTCAGGTGTAATATGTGATATCTGTAAAGAGAGTCTCTTTGATACTGTTTTTTTGTTGTTTTGCACCACAGGAGAAAGAGACCGATAAGAAAGAGACCGATAAAAAAGAGACTATCTTTCCTTACTGATATCACATATTACACCTGAATCGGCCGAAACGTTGTCAATATTAAAGATGTTGTTACGGACGACCGGCCCAAAATGGCTAGCCCACATGAAATGCGAAAATAAAGCTTCATACTTTTCGGTCGACGTCACAGTTCAGCCGCTGCTGATGTTAGCTAGTATAAGTAGTCAGGCTAAAACCCCTAACTTCACCGCCCCACTTCATTCTTTTGGTCCGGCACGTAAAATCTTCGCTCCTCCTCTTCATGGCCCGTTCCGTACGTTTTGTCTCTAGTTGTCTCAGCCAAGAATCTCCCTGGCGCCATCACGCACCCCAGCCTCGCCTCAACCGATGTCTTTCGCTACCTCCTAGGGACAAAAATCCATAGTCTACTGCTGTAGTGAGTAAGTCACGCGCACCGAATGCAAACCTGGTTCCGTCTACCGTGCGAAGCAGACCACTTATGTCCCTCGCCACAATCGACAAATCCGTTCTTGCTAGCTTAAATCGCTTCGTGACTAACCCCTCCTACTAATACGGAACAAACCTCCTCCTTCCCAATAACTCTAACTCACTCTTTCTCTTTACGATCGTATTTTACTCCGCATGATTTGTATACACATTTTATTTTCGACATGTCATTTCCTTCGTTATTAAATGAGCTTTCATTTGTAACACCTATCTACCTTGTTTGTTTTCCCTTCATAAACGACCCCTGGTGCCTACATTTATATTTCCGCGTCTAATGGCGGCATGACCCCTTCTTCCTCAGACAGCTCTAGACTGACCGGCCAATCCACTCCCTCCGTTTGCATCACGTAACCTCGATCGACTACAGGACAAGATGGCGACCCTCACAGCCTTCTCCAACAAACACGTGTGGCCCCATGTTCCGGCATAACAATAGTCCTTTTCATGCGACACAACAACAAAGTCTCTCCAATCTATACAAATAAGCACACCAGCCCTTTTTAAAGGCCAGCAACAAAGTCACTCCAATCTATACAAATAAGCACACCAGCCCTTTTTAGGGCTAAATAAAGTCTCCTTCTCTTCATCCCCTTTCCATTCCACAACAACTACATGCAACCCGCATCACCATGTACATATCCACAACACTTAGCCGACCAACACACTTGTTGCAAAAATGGGAAGAAAGATTGTCCGAACAAAAGTTGGTATATTTATTAAGTCCTGTTTGTCATGCTTTACTTTGGTTATTGCTTTGGCCAACTGTTCATGCCATACAGCATGTTAGATTAGTACAGGTGTGTACCATGAAAATTTCTGCAACAGATGATCCAATTCTTTTCTATCAAAAAACAAAATTACCAAAGCAAACTTGAAATTCCTTTTTATCTCAAAAAGACCGATGCCATAAAAGTTTTAAATAGCTGAAAATTTTTTGGGCCAAAGTAGGACGACTTAACCGTCAAATACTTACCTGGTACAGGATTCGTCCTTGTTGCCGGAAAGTTCTGAAAAACATTGCTCGGAATTCGTCCCGTGACCCTAGTCAGATTCGTATGTCAAATTTGTCCACGTGGGGAGGCAAATAAACTAAACAAAACCGTCAAAAATTGATTGCAATAACGACTAAATTGACCAATCACCACTAAAGAAGCTAACATTATTTTATTTCTTTTATTAGATGAAATATTCTAAACAATTTTTATTAATTTTTGATTTCTATTTACATTCATCCTAATTTTTAGTTTTTTTAATCACAATTTAACTAAGGCCGGTCGGTCGGCACGGCAGTGCTTATTTTGGTTTTAGTAAAAAAGCGATTATTTTATTATTTATTTTTATTTAGACATAGTATTATTTTGACTTTTAATAAAAAAAATATGTAATAATATGAAATGGCATATTATAATTTATTTATTTATTCAATTATTTATTTACAAGATTATAAATCCTTTTTTAAAACAAAAAAAAAATACTGTATTTACTTGTGTACAATGCGAGTAATTTAATATTAAAACTCTGGGTTAAAATTAGTTTGTAACACTATACTCTGATAACATATTATAATAGATTACTGATTTTAGTTAGAAAAATTATATTTGGATCGTATTCTACTCGAGTTCGTGTAAATAGAAATACTAAGTAATTACGAAAGAAAAAATGATAGCTTCTTTAGCAGTGATCGGTCAAATCAGTCCTTTTGATGCAATCAATTTTTGACAGTTAAGTCGTCCTATTGTTGGATATTTAGGCAGCCGTGGGGGGCGGTCACAGATTTGACTGCCACAGGTGTTGAAAGTTATAAATAAATAGGATATCAACGAAAACCCCAAACTGTAAGGTGTCAGGGACAGGAAAACCCGATAACTCGATAAAAGCGGCACAGAGGCCTTTGGAGCAGCTGGGCTTGGGAGCATGGGGCCAGTTTCCCTGTTGGGAACAGTCTGTTGCAAATGAAAATATATCATCATATTATTATAAACCAAGTTTTGAGCCTTCCCCTTTCTTCAAGTTCAGGATTTTCCTCCCGTGGACCAAGATTGGGTATACAACACTACTTTGCCATTTTTTTTAATCAATTATAATGATTACTTTTCTGGACTAGTGTCCTCATTTTTATTCTTTTGTCCATAGCATCTATTTATCAACTGGTTGATTCTCCTCCTGAATATTTCTTAGTCTTAAGATTCTGGAGAATCAACCAACTGTAACTTTATACAGAGAAAAAAAATGATGTATATGCCGGTATATAAGATGGATTTAAAAAAAAATTATGTATATGCCGGTATATAAGATGGATTTAAAAAAAAATGATGCAAATATTACACTGCATCCAATGGTATTATGACTAGAAGACTGTCTACTGAAGCTCGATATAGGGCTTCGATGAGTTGTAGTGAGCGATAGTCCCCCAAATACCCATGTAAACCATTCATCTTATAGTTTGGCATATATGGTAAATGAAATAAAATAAATGGAACACTAGTATTTAAGTTTTTATTGTTTATTTGCACATACATTATAATAAAAGCAGTTCATGATATATAAAAACAAGAATGAGTTTTATTTATAGCTTTATTTCTTCTTTTTTCAACAACCATTATCACCGGGATTGTGAAATATCATGAAGTTAAGACAAAAAACATATTGGAAGGAATGTATACATACATACATATATATACATATATATATATATGAAATCAAATAATGCGTAATTTTTATATCCGATAGAATATGATAATTATAAAGACATTTATTAGTTGGGAACCTATATTTGCTCGGCGTCCGTATGAGCGACTGCTAAACGAGTGGCCTAAATCGTGTAAGTAAATAAAGAAACGAGCACTGTGCGGGGATCGAGTCCGCGTCTACCTTGGAAGCAGCCTATATGCAGGCTCTGCTATACCACTGAGCTAACGACAAACACTCATGGAAGGCAGGAGTTTTGAATCGTACACTTTACAGGTCTCTTTACTCATGTTTGTATAGGCACAAATATAATGTGGTTCCCTATGCTGACAGTATGAAATCAAATAATGACTGCTTCCAAGGTGGATGTGGGTTCGATCCCTGCATGACGCTCGTTTATTTACTTACATGATTTAGGCCGCTCATTTAGCATTTAGGCCTCTTGTTTGCTCACACGATGCCGAATGAATATAGGTTCCCAACTAATAAATGTCTTTATAATTATGTAGCTACAAGCATATTATTTTTGCATTGTTTCACCTATTCAAATCATGATATTCACAACCCTTAATTTTTTCCAAATCCTCTAAAAATATAGCAACAACACAAACAGTGTACACATATCTTCCTTACCAAAAAAAAACTCATCAGTCCTTCTTCTAGCCATTTTTGGCGATTTTTATCATACCCAAAAATAAAAAATGTACAAAAAAGAAAATCATCAAGGATTATCATATTTTACTTAGAAAAATATGTATACAATATTTTACAGGGGAAGAAAGCTGAAGGGAAAATGATTGAATGATAAAAATGAAAGACATAAGGGAAAAAATGTAAATGAGGGGGGAAAATTGAAAGCAAAATAAAGAAATTGAAACTGAAAATGCAGATAAACAGAAAGAGAATAAAAAGCACATGAAAAA
>VCCN01000233.1:6426027-6439401 GCA_006491835.1 Architeuthis dux | reverse complement strand
TCATAATACTAATAAACTAGAACACTGATGATAATAACAATAAAAGCATAATAGCATAATAATATAAATTGGTGATTGGTCCATCAATTAGACTTCACAAAGTAACTTGTCGGTGAATTGTTGTCGGTAAATATTTCGCGACCATCATTTTCAATGATCCTGTTTTTTTTAATATAAACTATCACTATTCATTACCAATAGTGATGACAGAAATTCATTGAAAAACAGAAACGCATAGAATAGGCTAATAATACAGGTTATATTTTCCCGGCAACTGATTGTCCAATACCTCTTTTAATCTTGAATTTCGCACGACTATCACACTAGTTCACTTAGTGGCGACAAGTCGTGTTGTGTGTGGAGCCATCTCTTAATATGTTGTATTGCAATAGTTGTTATTGTTCCATCGATTTTGTAAAATTCCTAGCCTAATTTGCTTACATTCACCCCTAGTAATAGCTTTCAAGCAAAGTGCAGGTATTAGTGGTGGCGTAAAGCGCAAACACAAGTCCATATCAATGCAAGAAAAGGTAGAAGCGTTGAGAAAACTCGACCGCGGTCTTTCGGTACAGAAACTATGTGAGCAGTGGCGGACCTACATTTTTTGGGCCCTGAAGCTTGAACTGTTATGGGGGCCTCTTAGCAACCAGCGACAATAGGGCAACATCCAACAAGGTTCGAAGGGCCTTGTTGCCCTTGCAAGGACCCCGAGGATCAAAGGGCGGAGAGCGTGGGTGATGGGTGGGAAATGGGGACATGCAGTGAGCCCCTTCCCACAAGCGACGAGGTCTGGGTAACCACTGTTATCTTCTTCAATAGGGTTTCGGCGAATTCACGGCTATCTATTTATTGTTTTGCTTTGAAAGCAATTTTGAAGGGCATTTCCAAAACTTATTTTGGTATGCGTAGACCACAATGACAGAATCACAAAATTGTATGTGTTTTGTGGTAATGTTAACATTTGTAAAAAAAATGTATTGTTCTCATTTTATTAGTATGGTGTCAAGACTCAGAGTCATCAAGAGTTAGAGAAACGTTATATACATGCATCATAGAATGATGAAACAAAACATAGCAAAGACCGCAGTCAATATAATTTTATTTTAGACACCTATGAGAATACATACTATATGAAGTACACTTTTTCTGTTTTTTCTAGCAACATATTCATGTACAGCTTTGTCATATGAGAACTGTTTTTCAATGTCATTTTCTAGAGACAATATGCATAAAGAATTTAAGCGCTCTTCAGTCATGGTAGACCGAAATCTGTTCTTTATAAAGGATAGCTTTGAGAAATCCCTTTCTGCTTCACAGCTTGTGATAGGCATTGTTAAGTACAGCTTAACTATTGGAAATGTATTGTATCCATTTCCCATAAATCCTACTTTCCCCTGTATCAGAACAATTACAGGGGTTAATAATACGAACATTTCCATTGGTGAAAATTCGACCAGTGGGAAGCCCTAAAAAGAGTCACGTGATGAGATCCTAGTTGGACGGGGGAAATTCGAAACCAGCCATCAGTTTCTTTTTCATCAGCATCTCGAAGTGACCACATCGCTTCAGGGGCCTTTATCTCCTGGCAATCTGCCGCACCAGCAGCAGTAGCCTTTTCAATCAACAACTCTTTCTCACCCGGACGTCGATTTAATTTACAAAAAAGCAGTATACATTTTTAATTGTATAATAATGTTGAAAAAATAAATATAAAATATTGGTAACAAGTTATTATTTCTTGATATCATGTTTTACTACATGGGATTACAAATTATGCTATTCAGTTTTTTTTTGTCACCGTATTTATAGTAACTTGTAAGTATTTGTAAGGAGTACATGGGTGTGGTCACGTTGAATAGGACGTATTTCAACAGCGCTTCCGAGCGCCTTTAAACGGAACGTTGCTACCGCCAAGAAGCGCGTTGGCTTAGATGTCATTTTGCTTAGCGACCGATCACTTGTCTCTGTGCTTGATCTGTACAAAAACTGCATTGATTTTGTTGAAAAATCACTCATTAAAAAAAGGTTGTTTCTGGGGCGCCTTCGGGATTAGGGGCCCTGAAGCTTAAGCTTTATTAGTTCAATAGTAGATCCGCCAATGTATGTGAGACGTATGCTATTGGTTCATCAACTGTATTCGATGTTTATCATTGCTGTTATCGTCCTCTTTCTGTCAATGTCTTATTCTCTTTCTTGATCGGGTGTGGATATTTGTTAAGCTTTGCCTAATATGGATTTAGTCTTATCAAATTAAACATCACTCAGTAGTAATTATTACTTCTCGGCAGGGTGTCATAAAGTTATTTTGTGCCTCGTAACCCAGAATTCTGACCAAACGTGCCTCACAGTCTTCTATGCTTTGACCCACAGACTTCTATGCTTTGCACCTGCAGGCAATGGAGCAATGCGTTTGTTTGTATAGGTTTTTGTCTCGCATCCTCTCAATCAAAGACAGCAACCTTTGATTTAGATCTCTGTACTCCCTTATCACTAGTTGTTTTGATCATTTGTGCCGCCCTATGAGAAAGGTGTGCTTCGTAGCAGCGTTACTGCGTTTACCATGCTTTTTCCACCCTGCTTCTCGGCATACTGTACATTCTGTAGAAACTATATATTTTATAATAAAATATGATTATTCACAAACTTTATATCCTAGAGATATAAAGACAATAAAGAGAAGACAAGACCCATCAGCATTGAGGACTGGGTTGACTCGGCTACAAAAGAACACATGCTAAACATGTATAGATAAAATAAAGATAACAGTAGTAGTAAGTCGTCGTCATCATCATCATCATCATTATCGGCATCATCATCTTCGTTCTTCGTAGTCGAAGTTGACCATGGCTTCAGTTCTGAGTGGTGTAACAACTGCAGTACACTGCAGAGTCTGAAGTCATGACTTGCGAGAGAGTTGCGAACGCTGTGAGCCTCACTCCCTCGTTCCTGTTTGGCTAGGGCCAGCGGCAAGACATCGTCAGGACGGCTAGAGACCGGGATGCTAAGGATGACTAGGGCGCTCTGCGCGTCACACCGTTCTCTTCGAGATCCATAATGCGTTGCAGCCTTAAGGGCGGCCTCATTCCCTGGTTTGAAATCAGAGTTGTCACAGTCTGTCCTGCTATTTACCCATTGCTATGGGGTTGGCGGGCAGAATAGATGGATCCATGCCTTTCCCAAGGGCATTAGTGCGAAGTGAACGCATACTGTCTCTGACGGAGTTTGAATTCAGATCGCCGATTTCATTCTCCGTGTCGCTAATCGTTAAGCCACCGTCACCTCTAAGTAAGCAAGCACTCAAAATATTTTGGTAGTGGTTCTTGAAGTTGAAATCATCAGCGATTCTTAATTCTTTCTTCCCCGATAACGCCTCTAGGCGTGATAATAAATTTCACGTATGCCCTGATCACGTGTAGAAGTGTGATCTCGTATTTGCATTATTTCCCAGGCAACAAAACAAAATGACTAAAAAACATGTTTAAATTTAAATCATATACAAATTTATATCATAACTGCCAATCAATCAATAATAATAATATCCTTTTCAATTAACTTTTTCATGGTTTTATTTCACTGCACCTGGAAGTGATACATTGGGAATAATCACTGAAAATTTGGCTGTCAGGGAGGAAAGAGTTTTAACCCATCTAAATACCCCCGTTGTTTCAAGCAATATAATAGTCAGTATTTTTTCTGATTTGATGAACGCCCGCGTCTTCTTTTAAAATTACCGATTCATTTAAGAGCGTATACATATTTACTAAGCCTTAGTTCGGCATAATGTCAAATTGGGTAGGAGTAGGAAGATTGTGCGGCGCCAATATTCTAAGTGATGAGGCCTGCCTGTATTGAAGATCAGCGTTCGAAATCCTGGCTTTGTGAAGTCTGGAGCAGATAAACTCAATATTTGAGGGGAATTGTGCACATTATGATACAAGCATGAAATTTAGTTTGTTTGAAAGTATATAAACTTGAATCACAGTCTCTTCATTATTAGATAGCCGAGAACACATGACATACAAGATACCCATAAGACACGCATAAACATATAGAAGTTTTGATTCATTGGGTTAAGAATAAGAATCAGATACATAAATTCAGTAGTACAGCCTAGGAATGTCAGCCACAAGGATTCAATTTCTAACCTGGTTGGCGATACTTTTCAACATAGCATACGAACTTAGCAGTAGATACATTAGATTTTGAACTAAGACTATTCTCATTGTATTAAGTTGACGCAGAAGTTTCCAGCATTTCTTTGACAAAACCCTTTATTCATACAAGTTAATAGCATCATAATTTAGCCATTAAAGTATTTTTCCTGGCTTTCTATGACCTCACACCACCATTCCACCATAAAATAACTATTCTGGTTTTGCTTCGATTAATTTTCGATGTCTTGAACTTGTTGGAACCGTTGATCAGACAAACACTGCTGCATGGGTCGATACAAGTAATAGTCTGAAGGTGACAGGTCAGCAGAATACGCTAAATGTGGATCGCTTGCATTTGCAACAAAGACGAGCATTGTCACACAGCAAAATCACCGGTCGACTTCTTTGTCCAGAAAACGTTTTTGTTGTTGTTCCAATGAGTCGTTCAAATGAGGCAATTGTTTACAGTAGAGTTGGGCAGTAACTATTCTTCCAGGTTCTAGCAATTTGTAATAGAGAATTCCATTTGAATCCCACCAGACAGAGAAGAATTGTTTCTCGAGTAAATTCCGTTTAGGTTAAAATGTTGAAGGTTGTCTTTGATCTAGCCACAATTTTCTTCATTTTGGATTCTCGTAATAAATCTATTTTTCATCGCCAGTGACTATTTTGTCCCCAAAATAAATTCTTTCTGTATCGAGCAGGACGATAAAAACAAGTGTTTAAACGCTGACCGATGTTTGTTTCCATAAGTTCAATGGAACCCATTTTCATAGCTTCTGATTTTTTCATAATGCGTGTAAATGATGTAAAACAGTTGACTGACCGCTCAAGCAATAAAGAGTAAAGTCCGGATACACTTCGAAGTGTGTAAAAGATGGCCCTGGGAACTTTTGGATCAACCTAATACTTGCAAAATCTTTGATACCCATTTGGACAAGCAATCTGATACGCCCATAAATATACGCGTGTTATGTCTGCCACTGTGTACACATGGATGATTGCCGTTTTTGCTAAAATAAACAAGGTTTAGCGGAAACAAATGCAAATTGAACTCTACTGTTAAAAATGCAGATTAGTGGAATCTAATGGTTTCAAATTTCGTCGACGTGGGACTTCGAAGAAATTGCGTTTCGCCTTTACATATTTTGTTTAAATTAACTTACATTTCTATTAAATACAGCGTGCACACGCAGGTCATACAAACAAACACATACATACATACATACTTTTGTAAACGAGTCTTGCTAGACCATTCGCTAGTGCTATGTGTTCAATCCTAAGAAAGTGCACGGCTCTTGTGACCCTGTACCAGACAAAGATAAACTCTGTGTACCTCGTCGTGGAGCAATGTATAGCAAATTAATCTCGTAGACCATTACTGCTGCAGTGAGTTTCATTTTCACTGGATGCTCCACACTTGTGACCTTGTGCCGTACTAGGCTAAACTTAGTAAATATCGAAAGTGTTACGTTTTCTATTTGTGTATGTGTATATGCATAAGTTTAGCTTGATTTGGCACAGGGGCAAATAAGGACTATTGGTTTTTACTTCTATACTTGCATTTGATCATATTCTATTGGTCATCTGAAATTTGCCTTCAAGGAAAATACTGATACCAGTTCAGACAAAAGGGAGTCTTTCTCCCACACGCTCAAAATCACATTCGACTATTTTAGATCTTGCTCTTACAGGATTACTTCAGTAGTTAAAGAAAGATCAGAGATTCCATTTAAAACTCATGCCAAAGTCCAGATCACAAACTAGCTTCATAGAATGAACATTTTGTTTCTAAGAGAAAAAAAAGAAGCCTTACACCAGTGGCCAGGCTACGATATGAAAATACTCGATACTTATCTCGTGTCAATAGGCACAATATTATGTGTTTAATGGGTACTTAGCAGAGCCGGGTTTAGGCGTGAGCTAAACAAGCTACAACTTAGGGCCTCCCAATCCGCAGCAGCCTCAGCACATTTCCTTAAATGAGATCTACTGGCTTAGATTTTTAACAAGAGATCTCCAATCATTATATAGCTTAGGTCCTCGTCAATACTAAATCAGGTACTGGTTCTTCTCATAATCACCCGATTTTGAGGAGGATGGTTCCATATGCTCCTTGACAGTGCTGCTATTAAGAGCTTCTCAGATCGCAATTACTAAAAAGAATTTCGCTTTGACTTACACGAAAATATGCCAAATTAAAAAAAAAAGTCACATTCACTGGTAAACGAAATAACTAGCAACAGCTTGCGAGCCTAGCAAGGTAAACAGCTCTCCAAGGTGATGTAGGTGTTACTTCTGTTTGGTGATGTTTGGCACTAGGTGAACTCACTAGCAATGACTTGCGAGATTATCACGTTTACTATTACCCTACGGCATCATCTACTAAGCTGATCTAGCACAAAGCCATAATAGTAGAGTACCCTGGGAAGAATGACTTCCGCAACTAGCCTGTTAATCACCACTCTACAGGTAGCGCCCTATGCATGTAGATGTAGAGTAGCACAGGGCCATAATAGTGTGGTGCCCAGTGATGGTTGAACTCATTACATTAGTTAGCTTTTAACAGTAGTAATATGTCCGAGTAGCTTGCTAAGAACTACGCCACACCTAATGGCAGTCTCATATTCATCGGGCAAAAATATTGATGAAGTAAAATTGTAAACGCCATGATCGCCCGCCTGCTAGCACGCACAAACACGCATGCGCACACACATTAAATAATGAAAATAAGACGAGAAAAGATAAAAAGGGACAATTACGACAACGACGACAAAGACGACAAAGGCGGAAAGGCACGTGAAGTAGGAGGAGAAAAAGAAGAAAGTATAAGTGGTAGTCATAAAAATCGGATTTGTTGTAGAAGATGTAATCTTGAATAGTAACGACAGCAGACTAACGGGTTATAAAAGAAGACGCAGGTTATGATAACTGCATTTCGTGACAACCAACGTTAAGCCCCACTCCTACCCGTATAAGCTTAGATCTAGAAAAGAATCATACCCACTAAAAAACTGGAATTTTTATGAAAATAGGTCAGCAACAAAAACTAAGTATTTATTTTCAGTAGCATATATTATATTACACACTGCTAAAAGTTTGACACACGGCTTAATATAGGGGTAGGAGAAGAGAAATTATGGTCTGCAAAGTATATACTCTTAGTCACATCTTCTGACCCAGCCATACAACAATACGAACCTTCACCATAATACCACATTTATTTATTCCGAATACCACTGCCATAATACAATCCCCAAAATATCGTTTCTCTGTGAATTCATAAATATTTTTCGAAAATTCCCGATGATTCTATCTATCTATCTATCTATCTATCTATCTATCTATCTATTAAGTTAAAACCTTATTTGTTTCTTTGCGACTTCTTTTTATCAGAGTGGGCGTCGAAGGAAGTTTATAGGACAACACCGAGAAGTTTTGATGACCTCGGAGTTAGAATGTGATAGCTATTGGAAAATGTATTTCTCTGGGGGTACAGTTGTCAATACCTACCCCCAGCATCATTGCCATAAACAAATGATTTAATACAGTGAGTGCAAAAGTATCCAATACATTTCAATTTCTTTTAACATACTTATACATTGCAGCTGTATAAGTATGTTAAAATAAACTTTTTGAAATGTATCGGATACTTTTACACTCACTGTATATGCAGGGAGTCAAAAAGTTGCCAAAAGGTTTATTTTAACATACTTAAACAGTATGTTAAAAGAAACATTTAGAAATGTATCGGATACTTTTTGCGCTCACTGTATGTTGAACAGCCAAGAACATATGTTGAACTGCATGTTTCCCTCACTATCCGAAAGTAGAGTGTTCCCATGAAACTTTTCGTAAGCCGAAATGGCGTAAAGTGATGAAGCAATTACCATTAATTTACATGGGGAAATCTTTCGAGCGTTCCCAGACTCCCAAAATAACCTTCTATGTCTGCCAGTTTTACGCTAACAACCTTACGAGCCCTCTTGACCTTTTTTGCTACCTTATGACACATCTTGCTAACGGATACACACAATAAATAAAGATAAAGCACAGATGCTCACAGACACAGTTCAAAGCTATGGCGGCATGGGGTCTTTCGTAAAAGCTAAGTGGCGTAAAGCAATCTGGAGGATATCTATATATTGTAAAAGCAATGATCTAAAAGATTTTCATTTTCTAATGCAATAAATAAAATAACATGAAGTTTTCTTTGATGTTTACTTTATGTTAATATTATAGTGGAGCAGATAAAATCAATATTTGAAGGGAATTGTGCACATTATGATACAAGCATGAAATTTTGTGTGTTTGTTCTCCAGAAGTTTCTGACCAAATCTGCCCGATTGGCCACTTGAAAATCCAAGATGGCGGCCATTTTTCAAGATGTTTGCCAAATTTGATCTTTTTCATAGAAATGTGTGTAGTTGGTCGATTTGAATGATCTTGGTGTCGATTCTTATGTTTTCAAGCGTGTTGGATTGGATTTTTCTGATTTTATGTAGCGGCCGACCGATTTATCAGTCAGCCTCGGCCCATATTCGCCTATCAGATATGTTAGTATCGGCGTATGTTGTCCGATTTACACGGATATTAAACAGATTTTTACAGAACACCAGAAAAAGATGCTTGGGGTAATTTAGAAATGGTGTCATCATGTAATTTGTCCAGCAGAGTGCACTCCAATTGTCTGCAGCAAATGTGGCTGAGTAGGCTACGCATCACAGCTGAGCAGAGAGCAGTGTCAAGGCTGCTAGCACTGGGTTTTTAAACCCAGATCTGGGTTTTTTTGGTACCTGTCTGGGTTTCTGTTTTTTTTTCCATAGTAAACATATTAATTTTATGGGAGTTTACATAAAAAAGGTGTGTTGTTTAGTGTATGCAAATATTGTATCTTGAATTGTATGAATAACAAAATAAATGACTAATTTACAAAAACAGGATGGTTCACCCATAGGTGAAAAAGAGGAAATGCAAAGATTGTGTTTGGCAATGAATAATCGCAGTATCATTACCCCGCCAAGGAGTCGATGACCTGTTGTTGACAGACTACTACTCTGCTGAGTCTGGCCAATCAGATCTTTGAAGACTGGTGTGAACAACGGAGGCTAGAGAGTCCACAGTTCCAATTCTGAAGTCTGGTGTTGGACATGGATCTCACCATTTCTCACCACCCTGATCCGCTCATCCAGAGAAGTAGACTTCAACCTGTATTGTGAAACACTCACAGAACTGGCCACTTTCCTTTTTGCAAACAACAATGTCAATTATGCGTGATGCATCCAAGTTCACCTCCGAGGCATGATTTTCCTTGATGGAGGAGCCATTGGATTGACAGCAAACCTAATAGCACTTAGTAAGTAGTTGGTAACTGGACCCAACGTGAGTCGTCTAGTAGCCGGATACAAAGCCGTGTCAGGTGTGAAATATACAAACAATGGCAGCAGACAAGATAGGCAGACACTGGGCGTCCAGAGGAGATGAAATATCTACCAGCGCTAGACATGAAGAATACTGCAGATCCAGCTCTTGCCAAAATGGTTGGTACACATCACCAGCGGGGCAAAGAGCAGTTCCAGTCATTCATGAAGGGGCTACAGGATAAAGATGAATGTTCATTCTATCACCGAATCAATAAGAACACATTTTTTTCGTTTAAACAAATCTTAAAGCAAGCTGGGGGCAGTTCTAAGGAGAAGGCGCTGAAAGATGACTGTCAGTTGTTTTCACGACTATTCATCTCATTCCAGTACAGGCATTATCTTGAAAGAATTCTTCAAGCATGAGAACCAGTCATCTCTTGCAACTCTCAGTGACAGCGACAAGCTTCATACATGTCAGAAGCCACGCACCCCAAAGACATTTGATGACCATGCTAGAGAAGACATCATCCAGAAGGTGGAATCCTACGGTGCCAAGTTCAAAAGTGTGAACATAGTGTTTGGTGTGAACAAGAAGTCAGGCCTGGAATATGAAGCCAGGTTAAGAAGGGGACAAGGAATGAGAAAGAAGAGTGACGGGAACCAGTAAGACCCCAAAACAACTGCAGAAACCTTCCTTGACTTTGACAGCAATAAGACTGAGCTGTTTCACTTTCTTGCGGAGAAGATGTGTGAAGCACAAACGACAAGCACACTCATTGTCACAAAAGGAGAAGATGCCATTAGCAACACAATGTGGTCCCTGGATTCTGTGTCTCCATGATGTCATGAAAAGGTTGTCACACGAATATTTGTACATGCCAGGGATGCAACAACAGATAGTAGCAAGTCTTTCATCATCAAGGCTAATGACGCTGACGTACTCGTCATAGCAATATCTGTACTGTCATCCTTACACGACCCTGGTCTTGAGAACATATGGATTGCCATTTGACAAGGAGCCAATGTACAACGGGTTCCAGTCCACGGGGTAGATTCTGCAATAGGGCCCGAGAAAGCCAGTGGAATACCATACTTTCATGCATCCACTAGATGTGATGTTGTGTCTGCCTTGGATTTTAAAGGGAAGAATACTGCATGGCAGACTTAGAACATTTGTGATGAGTTTTGTGAAACCTTCATCAATCTCAGCCAGCTGGAGAGATTCGTTGTCCTCATGTATGACAGATCGAGTGCAGCCACTGGTGTGGACAAAGCAAGATTGGATCTCTTTGCCTGCAAGCAGAGGCCATACAACTCAATTCCACCAACACAGCTAGTTCTCAGTGAGCACGCCAAGTGTGCTGCTTATCAGGCTAGGATCATCTGTGGCCAGTCACCAGCAATCCTGCTGACTGGGGGTGGACGCAGAAAGGAGAGACATGGCAGATATATTGGTCAACATTACTCCCAATTGCAGCCAGCTGTCAGGAACTGACCAAGTGTTCCTGTAAGAAAAGTTGCAACCGGAGATGCATGTGATTTAACCCGGGGCTCTCATGCACAGCACTCTGTAGCTGCATATGTGAGCAGTAGCAGCTACAGGAACATTCACATATGCACAATATAGTTATATTGGCGTTCTGTTTTGTTACTTATTTCATATTATATCACTGCAATCATTATACCAGTGTTAAACTAGTGTGAAGGTATTGTAGCTTGTTTTAAAACATACAAATCGACACCAAGATCATTCAAATCGGCCAACTACACACAATTCCATGAAAGAAATCAACTTCGGGAGGTCAATTTTGAGGCCATCTTGAAAGATGGCCGCTATTTTGGATTTTCAAGTGGCCAATCGTACAGATTTGATCAGAAACTCTGGAGAACAAACACACCAAATTTCCTGCTTGTATCATAATGTGCGTGACTTTTCTGTTATCCGCTCCACTATTGGGAAGGAGATAAAAAAGAACAGGGAGTGCATTTTTAATCATATAGTTTGGTGGTGTTAACTGGTTTTATGGAAGGAAATGAAAACGCAGTGTGAAAAAAAACATAACTTTGTGAAATGAAATAAAGTATAACAATGATTTATGGGGAAAAAGATTGAACATTATAGAGTGCAAATTTCAGATCAAAATTCAACTAATAGCTACGTGTCAGGCTACGGACTTATTGATCTACCCTCGTATTTGTTCAGCTGAAGATATTTTATTAGCAACACATTATAAGACTGATGGTTACTTATAAAGCTATGAACTTAATGATACGACTAAAACACAATAAAATAAAAATAATTCGGAGAAAATTGGTTCCTGATCGGGTAACTTAGGTTATGGTTAGCTGATAGAATACAAGACGTAAACATCAACAGAAGACAACCACAAACACATATCTATTATTACCTGTCAATGCATGTTTCCTTTTTATTTCAAACGAGTGACGATAAAAATAATGAACTCCCTGATTCTTGGCCCATAATTGGCAACGTGTAACGGGATAACCAACAGTGCAGGTTTTGATGTAGTACAGTTAATGTATTGCTGTACAAATTTATGTAACGAAGTAGAAGTTGAAAACACATTAAATTATAATAAGATTTTGAACAACAGAGACAATTTTAGAACGAATTAACCGCACTAATCAAGGTATACCTGTACTTATACTACAGAAACATTGCAAATTAATTAGAAGGTATTCTTGGTTATCCTGTTTGTCTATAGACTACTTGCCCTCCCCTGATAGAAGTAGACACTATTCAGAGTTTAGACTTATACATTTGAGTAAAAGATTTTTCTGTTCGCCAAGAAAATAACTGAATAACTGTTTTCTTTTCACCAGTTATTCAGGTTTTCATGGTGAACATTTGCAAACCACAGATTTCATTTTGTGATTTACACAGGTGTCGTTTCTATCATCAAACATAACGAGTTATTGTGACATCATTAACGAGTTTTCACCCCCTTCTTACGTTCAAACGAAAGTAAAGGTTAATTTAGCGAAAGACGAACAATCCTTGGACCATTAAAGGTGGCATAACAGACTCTTCTTTAAAAGCATGACTGGTCAACTTTGGTTCAGGATTTATCCAACTCCCTACGAGGGTGAAATGTGACACAGGGTCGAGTTTAAAGTAGGGACCCACTTGGTACGTCTCAGGCATTAGGCAATTACTCTGACCCTATCCCTTTAATGGGGAGGTGCAGCCTGGGAGACGCCCCCCTCCTGGAACTAGACATGATTATTATACCATCTCGACTACGAATGGCCGAGAGGACAGTGGCAGAGCCGACGGTGTCGGTTTTGCGCAAAGCTGAACATGGTCAACTGACATTGTGCTAACGCCAACTTCATGCTATGATGTGCTGTAAAATCATCCCCAATCCTTTATACAGGGGAAACCATTTATTATAATCACGGATAATGTTATCAAATGGTTATTGTTATCAAGTGTTCACAATAAGCGTCTGTTTCAAGTAGTCACATCCTTCGTATTATTGAACATATATGATCTAGTTTATCCGTTCTGACATATATATTTCTATTTTTAACTGGGAAATACCGAACTTCTTTATCATAATAACTTTTATTTATTATCTGTTTCCCTTCCAGGGATGGACACGTGAAGTAATATCTATTAGCTTTTGTAATGGTCAAATGCCATGAGATATTTCCTATTTGAGTAAAAATAGATTCAGTGTAATACATGCGGTCATAAGGGCTGTCAACTTTAAGTACATCAATACGGAAGCATATTTCTTTTTACTTTGTGTGTATCGTGTCTATTCTATGGAATTAAAGCTCATAGATGTTACATATATATCATCATCAGCCGTTATAAGTCCACTGCTGGA
>VCCN01000233.1:6206758-6214258 GCA_006491835.1 Architeuthis dux | reverse complement strand
AAAGATATTGATATTCTCGGATGTGACCGTCTTTTCACGGATATGTGGATACACATTGCTTTTTATATATGTGGATAACCATTATGCCTAATAGCATAATTGTTATCATCAACTTCAATATTATGACTACCATCATCATAATGATCTTCATCATCATTATCAATATCATTATAATGGTAAATGAAAAGTGTAGGAGGGTGTACCAGCTCTGTTTTACACATATTTAACTTGTGTTCTTTTGTATGACCTTCAAAGATGATTTTGATGTGTTTCTTTGCTTCTGTGAGCCAAAACAGGGAGCATCGCTTGCTTTTCGACGACGTTCACACGTGTTTGTTTCAAAGGCCTTTTGCCACGTTACTCACTTTGCGCGTTGCCTGATCCACCACCGCAGTTGCTGCGTAGCAAACAACTGCGACGGCGAAAACGGCTTTGATTGGCTGACCATCTAAGCGAATGGAAGGAGCAGATGTCAGTATGAAAGGAAGGAGTGAAGAAGGAGAAGGGGTGGGGAGTGATGATGATGGAGAGCGGAGACAGCGAGAACTAGGAAAAAAGAAATGAAAAAATGTACATTAAAGTAAGAAGAAGAAGACGAAGAAGAGAAAGAAGAAGAAGAAGAAGAAGAAGAAGAAGAAACAAGAAAGACAGAATGTGAAGTAAAGTAAGAGGAGATTAAACTGTTCCTCTTTATTCTGTTCATATTTACTTTTTCCATGTTTTTCTTTTTTTTCCAGAGAAACCTTTCGTTCAAAGAAGAGTTCTGCAAAGTCAATTTAATGGTTACATGACTCTGAAGCCGCTTCTGTGCCGGGGTACAGCGAAAATATATTTAAAGGGAGAAGTCCGAGTGTTGTAACATTCAATATCTTTCCACGAGAACTCCAAAACAATGTCTATTCTCTTATAATACTCCTATAGTATCATATGTCAGTCGCTAAAGAAATAACTGCATAATTTATCTTTATTTCTTTTAATATTCTGGGGTTCCTATTTTTCATAACTATTTTCAGTGCATTACCTTGTATACCACTGCAACAGGGGATTAAATTACAGCTGTTTATTCAATGTGCTTGATATCCTTGATTGACTATTGAGAGATCAAGCCATCTGAAAGCACTGTTAACATGTTGTTGCAACTGATGTCAGCACTAGGCACATGTGAAAAAGCCTTTCTACACCGCTCATCGTCTAAAAGGTCGTAGATAGCTTTATATATATGATAATCTAACATAACGTGCCAAAGAGAAAAATCTTTTACATTAGTCTGAAGTCAGAGCCGTGATAACAAGCCTCATCTAGTCACCATGTTCCATCCCTAAGTCAAGAGCTGCGTTTAGTATAATAAGAGTATATTTGTTTTCTTTTGTGATGTAATAGACTGTGTGGTTAGTTGAATGACTCGGACACCGTTCAAAGTAATGCTGTTGGAAGGATTTCAATTTCGGCGATCAGACGCAAATTTTAGATTGCGCAAATGTGCACTCCTCTGCAAAAAAAAACTTCAACCTCTTAACTTAAATCTGTATGAATATATTGAGACTAACAGATTTCCCTTTATTTAAATGTTTAAATGTTAGAGGCCAGACTAATCACACATTTTTAGAGTTTTTTTCATTTACCTCGACCAAGTGCACATGTCATCGAATTATGATTATCGGACTATGATTATCAATCTAATCTCATTGCCACTGAGTTCACCCCTCACTAAATGCTCCACTAATGTGACCATGTATATGTGCAGCTTTTGTTTACCAAGTATCTACATAATCAATTGACAACAAGTGTTGAGACAGAGCACTAACAAAAACTGAGTTTTATAACCTTTCAAATCAGAAACTGTCAAGAACAGTATTTCTCTTTGAGCAGGTCGCATTGTTTTGTTCCAGAATAGGCAAGATGCATTAGGGTAGAAATAATGAAAAAAAAACCTGAACATTCAATAAATTTTAAAAAGATTTACATTAATCTTGATTAGCTCTCAAGCTGTTGCGAGTGAGTTCAATCCTCATTAGATGCTCCATCGAAGTGCTAAAGCTAACATAGTCCAACAAGTATCACGGGGTGTGAAATATTTTCCAAGGGACTAGGCCGTCGTACATTTAAGTGTGTGTGTGTGTGTGTGTGTGTGTGTGTGTGTGTGTGTGTGTAAATATGTAATTGTTAAAAAAGTGTAACTCCACCCAGTTTACATGAAACGGCACAATATTTAAATTACCTTGCAAATAAAAGGTCACACAATTTATTTTACTTTACTTTTAAGAAACTCGATATAAACACCGTTGTCAACAAATTTTTTAAAAAATAACATGAAAGGATAGAGAATCAAAAGCGAAGAATTGAATTGTTTAAACAATGAGTTGTAAAAATGAAAACAAAAACCTTTTTATCTTTTGAAATACGATCTAAAAAGGCGGTACCATTCAAACTAAGTAAACGTCTCGCTGAAAATAAAAACATCAACCGCCAGGAGGAATGATATGGCTATAGTTAATAAAGTGATTCTTTTTGGTCTTTTTTTTTTCGAGTAGGTTCATCTTTGGAAGTGTGGGTGGCCTAACAGTTAACGACACGGAGAATGGAATCGGCGAACCGAGTTCAGACTCCAGTTAGGACAGTTTGCGTTCATTTTGCACTAATGCCTTTGGGAAAAGCATGAACCCACTTCTCCCTCCAGCTACGAGTAAATAGCAGGGCAGTTGGAGCCCTTTAGCTAGTACCTCGGTACCGTAAAAAAAACCCACACTGCCTACAAACAATGAGTGGGTCTCCATGGATCGTTCGAGAAATGAAAACAAAATCGTTGCCTCGTGTGTCAGGCGACACGGGAAGCAACTAGGTCCATCTTTGATTCATGAAAATGACAGTCACCCTTGAAAACTACTGAACTACTCAGCTCCCGGTTACTAATAGTTAGAAATTAGTATTTCTTTAAACAAACACTCCCAATTTTTGAAATGCCTACAGACAATGATTGGGTCTCCATGGATCGTTCAAGAAATGAACCTCGTGTGTCACGCGACACGGAAGCAACTAGGTCTGAGGTTCATCTTTGATTCATGAAAATGACAGCCACCCTTGAAAATAGGTGTGTCCTCCGTGATCAAGTAGTAGATATTTCGAAACTACTGAACTAGCTGGAAATTAGTACTTCTTTAAACAAACACTCCCAATTTTTGAAATATGGTTTAACGGTTACTCTATATGGTTGTTTTTGAATATGTACTAGATTTGCCTGCATGTGTATAAACGTGGTCTGTACGAAAGGCATTCAGCCATTTTGAATATTAAGAGAACCAGTTGCGCGCCCTTAATGTATATTGACAACCAAGAGACCTTACTGCACATGCATAAACAGACACTAACGTGGAGTTGCGCAGTCGGCAGTGAGATTCCATTGTGTGAACTTGTGTACTGTGTAACCGTTGCATTCACACTGACCGAGTGAGTAGATCAGCGAAGATGCATCAGTTTCACTTGAAGTTTGGATATTCCTCCACGGAAGTTTACAAATGATTAACAAGGCTTTCGACATGATTCAGTGAGCGGAGCCTTGATAAAACTTTGGTACAAACGCTTCAAACTTGGTCGGGAATCCGTTGAAATCGATCCACGTTCTGGAAGGGCTTCAACAAGCAGAGCACCCGAAAATGTTGAACACGTGCTGGTTGTAATCAAAGAAAATAGGTGATTGACAGTTCAAGAACTAGAAGAAGACGGAATGTTGTTTCAGAGATGTTAACGGAGGATCTTAGCATTTAATGTGTGGCAGCAAAATTTATTCTGCGGCTCCCATCACAAGAGCAGATGAAATTTCGTGCACAGGAATTGCTTGAAACCAATACCCAGTTTTCCTCAAAAAGGTCATAACCAGAGATGAGTAACGGGTTTACGGTTATGACCCTGAAACAATAGCCCAGTCTTCCTAATGGAATCGTCTGACTCTCCACGTCCGGAGAAAGCCTGGGAAAATCGTCACGGTAATGTTGACGGTTAGTTTGATCATGCAGGTGTTGTCCACCGCGAGCATGCTCCCCTAGGCCTGATAAATAATGAGTACTACATCGAACTTATTTGCCTGTTGAGGTATACAGTAAAAAGAAAACGGCCGCAGCTATGAGCAAGTGATAATTGATCGCTTCATCATGACAATGCGCCTGTCCATTCTCTATGTCTGTATATAGTTTTTTTTGGCAAAAGATAGTATAACCCAGGTCTGTCAGCCACACTCCTCTCCAGACCAGATTTATCTTCCTGTGATTTCAGGCTTTTTCCAGAGCTAAAATCACCGTTAAAAGGGAGGATACTTCAGGCCGTTGACGAGATTAAAAAAAACACCACGACCCTGAAAGAGCACTTTGTAGACTGTTTTAAAAAAATGGAATGGACGCTGGTATAAGTGCATGAGGTCCCAAGGGGGAGTACTTTGAAGTAAACTAAGGCTCCATTACCCTATGTAGGCTATGTTTTTCCGTTAATATTAAATGACTGGATACTCTCCGGACAGACTTCGTATTCACCTAGAAAAAAATAACTTTTAATTAAAAAAGAAGTATACCGTAGTTTGACTTCAATCAAAGGAAGTTAATACATTTAAAGCAACGAAAAATTCAAACCAGTTTTGCAATGGCTATTACACCCAACTTGTACTACTGTTCTGCAAGACAAAGTAAGAGTATGCTAAATTCTGTCTTTCTTTAGCTGGAATAACTTACTTTTGTTTTTAAAATCAAAATCTTAAAAAGACGGTGCCACCCAACCAAACCTAATCAAAAAATTCCAACAAAAGCCTATAAGAAAAACAATTTCTCCTCTTGTTCAATTCTGTTGCCAGAAGAAATCCTTATTTTAACATGACAAGTTGAGACAATGATCTCAAATGACACATGGGAGGCCCCAAAGACGTTTGACATTTTTTACGTGGTATTTTTCGCGCTACCCGAGGATCTGGTATCAGCATAAGATGTCGGTTACCTTTTGTTTTTGCGAAAGAGATTAGAACGAATTTATGAAATTCTTGCTTCCAGCAGCCGACATCCATAGAACAAAGAAGGACCAGCTTTGATGATGATGATGATGATGATGATGATGATGATGATGATGATGATGATGGGGTGGTTAAAGGAGATGATAACATGATGATTGTGCTTGTGAGAGAGTACGTACATTAGTATAACTTTGAGTTTAAGACCATCGTTGTACATGAATGATTATATTGATTAACGGCAGAGGCGGCGCGTGGGACCCGCAGACTCCGCAACTGCGGTGGGTGGGAGACTTCTGGAGCGCAATATATCTGAGGAACCCTGAAAAATCTGTTTAAAAAATATTAAAAAATCTTTAAAAAATCTAAAAAGTAATGTAAAATAATCTTGAAAACATTTGCAAAGGGTCGCAGTCGGACCTAGCGCCGCCACTGATGACGGGTTATGAAGAGCAATACTTTTCCAATCTCGAACCTATGAAGGAATCAACGTTTTTACTGGATGCACAACAATCAGTTCAAAAGTGAATATGTCGTAGCGTAGCGGCAGGATGAGATATTTAAATAACACAAATTGAAGTTGAAATTACAAATGTCCTGTACGGATTCAGCATGAATATAAGTTCACGGTTTATTAATGTCGCTTCTAGAGAATTAGATTATATAAATTGTACATGAACGCAGTTGATTCCAAGTGGAGGCATCAGCATGTCAGTCACTAGCACTACGTGTCCAAGACAAATCTGCATTTGTGAATCCAGTAATGATTAAGTACTAGTAATATATATTGAGTTTAACCTTTCATACCATTTTAATCGATCAGCTTAGGTTTAGAACATAGAACGTAGCATATTGAAAGTCTCTCTCTTTCTCTTGGTGTGAGTTTGAGTGTGTGAGAGCGAGAAAGAGAGATAGAGTGTGTGCGCGTGTGCGTGCGTGCGTCCGTGCATGCGTGCGTCCGTGCGTGCGTGCGTGTGTGTGTGTGTGTGTATGTATGTATGTGTGTGTGTGTGTGTGTGTGTGTGTGTGTGTGTGCATGCGTGTAATGTCCAGACAATTTATAAATTATACAACGCAGACACAAGAGCACGTGATTACGAACGCATTTTTGCTTTTCTAACTGCCACAACTTTCGTGAAAAAATGGCGTCACCGGTAGACAATGACTTCTTGGATGACAGATTGGTGCCACTGGACGCCACCCAAATGGATCTGCCAAGACTAATTAAAATTTTTTGAAAACTTCGGTATAGAACAGCAAAACTTTTACTTTATTTTTTTATTTTCTCTTGTAATATTGTCTACTTCTTTCTTCCTTTCGTTTTCTTTCTTTATTGACAAATTTATATTTGTTCCCCCCCCCCATTTTTTCTAATTCTTTTTCATTCTTTCTGCTGTGTTCTGTATTTTTACTTAATATTCCCTCTCTTTTCTCGCTTCTTTTTTCTCTGGTATTTTCTTTGTCTTTCTTGGTTTTCGTTTAATATTTCTTTTCCCCCTCATTTTTCACGTTCTTTCCTTGTCCGTTTTCCTTCTTTTTTTCTTAAAGTCTTTGTCTTTCTTTTCCCACTCCCACCTCTTCTTCTTAGCATTTCTGTCCATCCCTTTTCCCACAACCATCATCATATTCAACTCCACTATCATCACCACCATTCAGAATCATCGTCATTTTAAATTAATCTTTTCTTTTTCACTTTCATTCAATTTATTTCTCGTATTTTCTTATATTGATTTTCTTTTTCTCGTACGTTTTATTTTTCTCTTTTCCCTCCATTTGCCTCTTAATTTATCCCTTCTTTTTATTCAATTTTTTGTACTTTACTTTTGTTATTGTTCTTGCTGTGTCTTCTATTGCTCGTGTTCCATCTCAAGAAAAAAATGTCCGCCGAGTAGCGAAGTAAGAAAACTTGTTTGGAAAACCAAAGCCAAATAGGATATAAAGACTTTTTCGTCATATTCCCTTTCGTTGAGTCATCATTTTTACTGGTAGCGTCCATAACAGAAGCAAGTAATCTCAGCAGAAAAAGGAATTAATACCTAAACCTGAAAGCTAGTTCCATATATAACCAAACGAATTCTGTATCAACATTCTTGTCTAAAAGCGTCCATTACAGCGTTAGTTGGGCTTTAAACAACTAGGATAAGTATTGCAAATGTGTTATTCCTCTGCGACTTGTGAAACTCGTTCATCATCTATTCAAATTTCAGATTGTCATTCAAGTAGCTATTGACTTAATGCTGTTGCTTGCTTGTTTAAGTTTTAGTTTGCATTAAAGATTTGTTGGGTTTATTCAACTTTGGTACAAGGTTAGTGACGAATTATCTCACTCTCAATGGCTTGCATGTTTTTCATGTAAATCTTCAAAGTACTTGAACTAGACCAATTTGTTGGACCAATTTGTTATGCCTTTGTCATAAGGCTATATTCACAGAGTACTCAATGAGTAACAAATCCATTTCCAAGCTAGCACGGGCACCGCAATAAGTCCCCCTTTTTAAATAGATATATCTTTTTAA
>VCCN01000233.1:6168094-6179494 GCA_006491835.1 Architeuthis dux | reverse complement strand
ACCTACCTAGTATGTGATATCCATACCCTATGCTATTTAGCTAGTTTGAGAGAGTATTAATGCTATGCAGAACAATAGGGGTGAGAGAGAGTTTCCTTGGAATATTTCACTGTTGATCTGCAGGTTATCGGATCTAATTCCACCATTAAGGTGTTTGAGATGTAAGGTAGTGTTCCATTTTTTCATGCTAACATCTAGAAAGTGAATAAGAGAGGTAGCGATTTTCAGTACTTCTAGTGACTTTATGTTCCAGTTTTGTTTTAAATGATGATGATGATGATGATGATGATGATGATGATGATGATGGTGGTGGTGGTGATGATGATGATGATGATGATGATTATTTTGGGGCCCCGTCAATGTCTTGGGCCGTAGTTTGCGTATAGGCTAATCCGGCTAAGGTCCTGTCAAAAATAAAATTAAGAAAAATATGAATATCACAGAATCTTTCCGGGCGCCTGATGGCTACAGGCCCCTAGGCATACGCCCACTCAGCCGTATAGTATAATCCGGTCCTGCAAAGACCTATATTAGTAAAAGTTTGCCCTGCTATTCAAAATAGCATAAAGCAAAGAAGCAATTACCATTAATTTATATGGGGAATATTTTGAGCGTTCTAAGCCCCCGCCACCCAACAACCTTCTCCTATGTCTGTCTGCCTCTATGTCGAAGGTCAAGGTTCGTCGTCTGCTGTGGCTGATGTGTACAGTTTGAAATACGACAGTATACTTGACTGCTTTGCCTCACCCACTTTTCTATCATACAGTTCTTTGTTGGCACTCAAAACATCTGCCAAATCTGCCCTAAATCTACGAACCATTTCAAAATTAAAGTCTTTTCTGCAATGATTGCATCACTGCCAATCACAGCGAAAATCTCACACAAGGTTATTTCTGGGTGTGGGAACGCTCAAAATGTTCCCATATAAATTAATGGTAACTGCTTAATAAATTAAAATATCACTTATTGTTTTAAAAATATTACTTGTATTAATTATTTTATTACTAAAAAATAATTGTAGGTAATTTGATAAAATGGTAAGAGTGAGAGGGGAGAAAAGATAGTTAGGTAGTTTACTGAGGGGGTAGGAAAACTTTCTCAAAAAAAGATTATCTATGTTTGTACAACATTTATATAAAAGCATGGACAGACAACGAAGATTAGAAGGGATAAGGGAGAGAATGAGAAGATACAGGCATATGGTGAGAGAAGAGCAGAGGCATGGATAATCTTAGTTGTCAACACATAAAGAAAAGGGGTTATCCACGAAGTATTGTACTTTCTGACGCCGCAGATAATCTGATATCATTTGATAAGTAACAGAGGGTTGATGGAAAGTGAGTTTAGAAAGGTTTAACTTCTACCGCAGTTTAATGTCAGTATAATGAAGGAAATGTCAAATCCCTTGGTCTTCCGGAGTAATACAAGATTTGACATGGCAATAAAAAACTAGAAGTGAAATCTTCACGAGGAAAAAATGAAAACTTTAATACAGTTTTTCTGCGTATCTTCTTCCATTTATTGTGAAAGTTGTTGTTCACTCTGAACTTATTAATATGACAACTCTATCTCTCCCACCTCTTTCTCTATTTTTCTTTTGACATCCTCTTTTTCAGACATGAAATTGGACTTACTTTAAAAATGGATGCTTACTCTTGTATCGGCGTTTAGCAAGGGTGATTACCGTATCGCCTCGCATTTCACTTCTCTATTGTATTTCTTCATCTGCCATTTCTCCATAATATTCCCCATATTCTGCTTCATATTATTTATTATTATTATTATCATCATAGTTTTATGCACAATTAGTGACATATTGTAACTGTTTATCTGATTTTGAGACATATTATAGAGAATTTGTATTTGATTCAATTCTTCAGGAGGAAAAACTTTTACTAACAGATTTTCATGTAATATTTTGCCTTGAAACTACCACTTGTGATAACCTATTTCTGTTCAAGGCACTATTCATAGTGTATACGAGTCCACAACGCGAATGGATTTTTATATCATCAAGCATAACTCTAGCACACATACTAATGCATGAGTGCGTGTATATCTGCACGTGCAGGTGTGTGTGTGTGTGTGTGAGAGAGAGAGAAAGGGAGAGATAGAGAGAGAGAGAGTGTTTGTGTGCATTGTCTTTATGGGCATGAACATAATTGTATATGTATTTGCATATACGTAAGTACATCAATAAGTCCGCATATTTTAGACACAACAAATATTTCTTCTTCAACATAATCCGCTTTCTTGTCAATGCACTTAATTCGGGTGAATATTAATCACAGTCACAGAGACCAAACATTATAAAGTAAAAATTCAAATTCAGCTAATAACTATGTGTCAGGCTACGGACTTATTGATACATCCACACACACACTCACATATATATATATATATATATATGTGTGTGTGTGTGTGTGTGTGTGTGTGTGTGTGTGTTCAATCCAGTAGACACAAGCACTGACACCTTCACATATAGACATCCGCAAAAATACTGGTATAATATATATAAAAGTTGTGTACTCCCATCCAACATCCATCATAGCCGCGCACGCATACAGTACATATATAATATACTGCTGGGTGGTTGAATGAAGACTACTCTCACTACTACTGTGATGTCACCTCCTGCCACTTCTGTTCGATTGAAGACTTGGGTGTATAAATTGTCGTCAGTTGCGTACTGTCTATAGTGCTCGATTTGATGAGTCAAGTCGAAGTCGTTTGGAGTGACACATAGTGGAAGACAGGTAGTTCAAGTATGGTTCAAGTAACCATAATTTTTATGTTACTGTATCAATCAGATACAAACCTGTTCATTGGAAACAAGTGGTGTCCAGAGAACAGTTCATTCCAACCTTCTCCACACATATAACATATGCCCACTTGCGTGTATGTACGCAAGTTACCTCATTTCAATTTATAAGTGTATGCAGGTGTACATTGCCAGGGCGGTATGTGTGTGTGTGTGTATTATAAGCATACGCTTTAAATTTGATAAAATAAATCTTGCTACTGTCCTTTAGGATCAGGGACTGAAACGGAATTTTCAATTCATGCCAGACAACAGTTTTTGTTTCTATCATGGTTTTTCCTTTCATTTTTAGTTATGTGCAATAATCTGAAGGCATTAATTCAACGAACAAACATTGCCCTATTGTTATACGTTGTTTACTATGAGTGAATATATTTGTTACGATAGACACGCTACTACGCTCACATTTTTACGAGAAGATAACGAATGTATACATGCTGAAAACTTAACGAGTAAACAAATTTGCTGACCGCACAAAGAAAGTAGAATGTAAGACTTGTATGGGTCTTGGATTTCAGTCCATTGAAATCGAATCATTAAATGTAAATACCAGCAATAAGCTTGCTTTCGTACTAACCCTATGTGTGTTGTCTGGGAATTTATTTTGAATCAACGCAAATGTTTTCATAACATCTCTGCCGTTTCTATTTATCATTTTTTAATACTTACATAAAGTTCCAAAATCAGGAAATGTTTACGAGCCCACCGAATGTTATCAACATTATTGCTTATGAAATCAAATGATGGATAATTTTATATCCGACAGAATATGATAATTATAAACACATTTATTAGTTGAGAACCGATACTTGCCCGGCGCCGGTGTGAGCGACTGCTAAACGAGTGGTTTAAATCGTAAATGTGAATTAAAAAAACGAGCTCCGTGACGGGATTGATCCCGCATCCACCTTGGAAGCAGCCATATACGCAGGTTATGCTCTACCGATTGAGCTAACGAAACTATATATATATACACACGAGCGGCCTAAATCGTAAATGTGAATAAAGAAACGAACTTCGTGCGGGGATCGAACCCGCGTCCACCTTGGAAGCCACCTATACGCGGTGCTGTTCTACCGACTGAACCAACGAAGATCAGATGGTAGACAGGAGTCTTTTAATCCTACACTTTGCTGGCTTCTCCATTCTCACGTCCGTATTTTAGGCACGAAGATAATGTGGCTCTCTATGTCGACAGCATGAAATCATGCTGCGGGAGCACGGAGTTCGTTTCTTTATTCACATTTTCGAATTAGCCGTCGCTCACACCGGCGCGGGGTAAATATAGGTTCTCAACTAATAAATGTCTTTATAATTATCATTATTGCTTATATAATGAAGGCACCATAACAAATTTAAGATTAGAAAGCACTAAGAGAGCACATACCTCTGCCAACGCCGTTTTCACTGAAAACTGAATGAAAATCAGTTCATATATAGCTGCGACGCCGGGGAGCTGTAAAAATATTTCTGGATCTGCTCCAAAATCGAATCAATTCTTCCTTAGCCCATGGCCCGCATTCCGCAAATTCTCATTGAAATTCATTGAAAACTTTTGGAAATATTGTGTGGGAAAACATGAATGAGTACATAAATTTCAAAATTTAATCAATTCCTCCTAACCTCTTAGCATAACTATCCAGAAAATGTCATTGAGAACTTTTAAATATATTGTGTGGACAGACTGTTACAGAATTTACTATGTTAGATACAAAGATTAAGTCTCCTAAATCACACAGAATATTAATTGAAATAGTTTTTATATAATGCCTACAGGAGATATCGGCTCGGTTTAATTAACATTTTAACCCTCTAATCCATCAATGAGAAAAAATTGATAACTATATTTGTACTTTAAAACCTCATAAAATAGAATAGACAAACCTTTAAAAATCCGATCTATGATGCCTAAATGTGCAAGTGCAAACTACGTTTGCTCTTTAGTTGTGATATTATAATAAGGATTAGTCTTTAATTAGTCTTTAGTGATAACAAGGTACAGATTGATTTCAAAGTGCTGTCATTGGTAGAAGATATAACAACTAATACATTGTATTCAGTTTACATAGTCAAATAGCCCTTATTCGTATGCCTTTACGATAAGAACCAAGTTATAACCACATAGAGCCGACCTCAAGAACAAAGGTTAACCGCCCCGTTCAGTAAAAGATTTGATATCAGCAAGCTTTGCCGCTCGCTACATGGACTTCGTGGTTTCTTTCTTCGTGAGACTATCTATAGTGATCGTCTTTTAGTCCGGCGTACATGTTGTCACATTTGCAAACAATGGCCATTGCACTTCACAACATATCGGTTTGTTTTGTTTTTTTGCTTTATTATCTATTACCATACAGGCACTGTTGTCAACGGACGAATTTTAGATTACAATGTAAGTTACTCGATCTTTCCAGCGAAGATTAGGGTGTGTGAGAAATGATGAATTTCGTCTGCCCTTGGAACCAGAAGTACAAGTGGGAAATACCAATCTTTTTTGTCTAACTATATACTATTTTCAACAACACATGACTGCAACGAATTCATAATAAAAGTTGCATTAAAATGCGAAAACTGTGAAGTCTATAGCCAGCTTTTTTCCTAAACTACTTGGCTGATCTTCACCATTCGACTTGGAATGATAGTAGGGTTTTTAGGTGTCCTTGCATTAGCCTGTGTGTGAGTACTTTATTGGATCACTCTAGTGAATCCTTAAATTTTGGATTTCACTGGTGTTATAGTTGAAGGTAACTAGTAACACTACTTGCTTATGGCAGCCCATCTATTATACAATGATGGTGACCAAAGCTTTGCTTTGAAAGAAAAATACATTTGAAAAAGGATTGAACGATTGTTTATATTCCCTGCACACAATGTACATACTATTATGTTGATGCAGAAGTTTCCAGCTATGTTTTGATAAAATATTCCCGTTCAACGTACTACTAGGGAAGCGTAAGGAAGCACCCCAGGGGTTTACGATTTCAGACAAATTTACATAATGGATTGTAATTTTTGATCGTATGTCAGATTTTCATGTAAAGGAGAAGGTGCCCCTTCAATGAGTTTCATCGTTAGGCAATAAGTATAAACATACTCATATCAACATAGAACGAAGAATCTATCCTACTGACTACTTTTCTTTGTCATTAACAGAAGAAACGTTAGGCATCTCCCTCTATGTTTACCTGTGTATTACTTAGTATATTTTATTTTGAGTGTATTATTCGCGGCGTCCTGCTAGAATAGGGTTGCCATATCTGAACATTAAAAAAAGAGGACGTTCTCGAAGACATTCTGCCCCCTCCCAGCACACACATTGGCGTTATGTAGACTTGACCAAAACAGTTGTCGGACAAACACCGCACTGATAACGAAGAAAAAGAACTGTTCACATCAACATTCAACAGAACACGTGGAACTCTCCTGCTTGACTGCACCTACTCGTCTCAAGAAAGAAACACCAAATTATACTGCATCCAACTTTCCCAAATGAACTTGCTTATGATTCGAGGAGGAACGAACATTGAACATTTGTTAGTCGGAACTAATTCAACTATACTGTAAGTTCCACGCGATCCCAATCTATTCGAAACCACTCCTAAACTCTCTTTCCTTCTATTCTTTTCTACACACTACTATTATTATTAAAAGATCGAATTCACGGAAAACAAAAAAGTTGTTGCATTGATTTATGAATCAGGCGATCCTAATCGCGGTTATCCCCGCCACCAAATCCCAACAAAGTAGCCGTGATAATTAGTTTTGTGGATTTTAAATTTAAAAAGAATTCTACCCGGACGAAGATTTCGAGACCTAAATGGAGGACATGTCAGTGTAACGAAATTGCACTGTGTGTTTGTGTGTATGTGAGCCCATATCGCTAAGAGCTGTGTTAAACTGCATACGTGACAAACTGGACAGATCGTATTACCGGTAGCCGTTAAAAGGGGCCGAGATTTGAAAATAGGGGGGGGGTTGAGATCTGAAGCCGTTAGTGACAGGTCGCACAAAGAAGACCCCTGCCCGTCATGGTGAGGGAGGAGGGAGCCGGTTAGAGAGCAGTTTTAGATTTGAATCCGGGGCGACATGTCAGAGACGAAGTAGGACGTCAGGGTGAAAGAAAGAGGAGGAACCCTTGATTTTCGTAGTAGTCATTCAGAAAAGTGACCAACTCATTTAGAAAACTAAATGAAACAGAATTTCCGTACCTCGAAGCTACCCGCGAACCGGCCCAGAAAAGAAACTATATCGACGGAAATAAAACAACAGATTTCCTATTGAAGAACCTGAATTTTGTCGTCTTTTCTCTCCACCCACGTGGGAGAGTCTTTTCTCCGAAATTATCATCTCTTTCTCTCTCGACCATGAAGAAGAAGTATAACCGGAGTTATACTACATCGGGAAAAATACGGACGTATGTCAACCCTATGCTAGACTAATGAATATTCCCAGAAAAGATGAGACACTGAATGTTTGGATCACAATGATTATTTTTTGCTTCTATGGTTCTAAAGGAGAAGTCGGCATAATTGATTGCTTTCAATGAAAGGCGAACCTATACTAACAAATTAGAAAAGACTCTTATTTGAAATCAAAGATTTTGTTTTTACTAACAGATTATTTAAATCCAACGTCAGTGGTAGGTTCCTCTCAGTTATGACAAACTATAACAATTGAACCAAACCCGCAAGCGATTTTTCAACCATCGAAAATAGAATAGAAATATATTATATACGCTTATGTGGCTGTTTCTTTATTTCAGCACACCTACTCATATATTGAACAGTGCGACTTTTCTGTTTGTTGATCGCTTTACTATCTTAGAAAGAAATCCAAGTAGAGCAAACAATATTTAAACATTCCTAGAATAACCAAGCTGAAAAACGTTTCATAGGATCTGATTGGTCAATCGCTACTTCACGTAGCACATTAGAGAAAGGTTAATTCATTTTATTGAACACAAGTTTAATGGCAAAGAGATATAAAACGAAAAAAATAAAGGTAAATAACATAAAATCATATCTTTCGCCCATGAAACTATGTTGAAAGCGTCACTCGGGTATTCAAGGGACAGTGTACACTTCTTTCACACTCAGACGGTATTATCAGCAAACCATGAGGTTGACCTTCAGGACAATTTTTAAAGCAAGCTGTAAAAATGCTAGGTGAGCTGCGCTTTGTGTTCTGCAAGGTGACACATGGTCTAAAATCACGCCACGTAATATGATATGTATTTATGTGGGCTGGCCGGAAAAGTATACACTCCTTTCTCTGCAGTTGTCTCCTGTTTATTAAGAGATAACTAAGTGGATGCGTATACGTTATTGAATAACTCAAGTGACGTATTAGATTTTGGATTTCACTTGTAATATAGTTGAAGTTAACTGGTACACTACTTGCTTATGGCAACCCATCCATTATACGATGATAGTAAAGTTAAATTGACTCAGATAGGCTTGCCGGAAATCTATATACTTCTGTCCCTGCGTTAGGTTGTCCAAGTAAGAATCTGTCAATTAAGAGATAAATAGATGGGCGTGTGTACATTATTGGCCCACTCTAGTGAATTCTTAAATTTTGGATTTCACTGGTATTATAATTGAAAGTAACTAGTAACACTACTTGCTTATGGCAGCCCTACTATTATACGATGATAATGACCAAAGTATTGCTTTGAAACATTGCATTTGAAGAAGGATTGGACGATTGCTTACATTCCCTGCACACAATGTACATAATATTAGGTTGATGCAACAGTTTCCAGCAATTCTTTGATCAAATATTTACCCATATAAATTCATAGCATCATTATTCAGTGATCAAAGTATTTTCTCTGGCTTTTATGATCTTACACCGCCTTTCAGCTAATTCTGGTTTTGATTCGATGAATACTTTCAGGAATATTTCGTGATCTTGAATATGATAAAACCACTGACCTGACAAGCAATGTTGCATGGAAAGAAACAAGTGATAGACTGAAGGTGACAGATCTGGAAAATACGTCACGTGTGGAAGAAATTCTCACCCCACCCTATCATCGTTTGGTGCATCGTATTTGCAACTTGAGGACGGGTATTGTCAAGTAGGAAAATTGTGCCCTGGACTACTGTGTTCCAACCATTGGTGTCCCTGGACATTTGTGATTCTTTTGCTTCCCGGACATTTGGTTGCTGCAGGGTCAAACTCTACTCCTACTTCTATTCCTGCTGAAGATAATTACTGCAACCTTTGTATTGTATATATAATAGATAAAAGAAAATTGTAAAAAATATATTTTTAGTATAAATGTATTTATTTATTAGAATGAAATAAGCCCTGGCGTATTTCTAACATAAATGTTCGGCGATATGGAAGACTTGTCAATTTAGCCCAGTCAGTAAGAGAGCCGCCTACCAATTAGTTGGTCATGATTTCAAATCACAGTAGGGGGATGTTAATTTTACATATCGGTTTGAATTGACGGGACAGGCATTCAGTGAAGAGTTTACTACCCTAAATTTGGTGAGGATTTATGTTGTTGTTGTTGTTACGGTAGAAAAACATAGTTAACTCCAAACTTTGACTGGAGTTTGACAAATGAAATATACATATATTGGTATGGAAATGTTCAGGAGACAAACATAAATAAATTACATCTAATATGAAATATATATTGGAACACAAATGTTCGGGACGCAAAAAACCCGAACGCAAATGTCAAGGGATGCCAATGACCGCGACGCAGTTGTCCAGGACGCAAATGCTATAGTATTGTTTTTACTATAGCGCAGAGCTTACCAAAACTTTACATTGGCGACACACTTTTTAATAATGAATTTTTTGCAACACATTATTAAAGGTTTTGTAGCCAAGCCAAATATATAATGCCATCCCAGCAGTTCAACTGACATAGGAAAAGTATCTTTTGAAAGATATACAAAATTATACTTAATTTCGTGACACTCACCTAGAGTTTATCGGCGACACACAATTTGGAAAGCTCTGCTATAGCGCCTCTTAATAAACAGGGAGAAAATATTAGTTACAAAACTAAATTCTTTACTGCTTTTTCTGTACACTTAATGATTTCTTGTTCCCGGGATTGACCAATTAAATATAACTGGTCACTCTGATCGCTTATTTTGCACACAGAGCTCATGGAGAGTAGATTCATTCCAAGCAGAAGCTGACAAGTGAATTTTTGCAACATCTGAAGGAGATGCTTTGGTCAGGGTTGAAATTAGCGACATCAGTCCTTCCATTGGCAGATATAGTTACAAGGAGGAAGTCTAATAAAACTACCATATATTTTCAGGGACTCTCGCGCAAGCATACCAAATAGCATACACACACAGACAAGTACGCAAAAACACACACAGACACAATTCAGATCTCTACTAATGACAGCCATTTAACTATCATGTTGATATGAAAACGGTTGCAAATCTAGGTTGGCTAGTTTTGCTCCACATCTGGAATTAGTCAATACTTTCAAAAATTGCTTACGCACCATCTCAGAGAGATCCTCATCCTGCACGTACGCTTACAGATGCATACACCACATAAGAGCAAGATTTCCTGTAACTATTAACCTCAAACAACCCGGATATAAAAAATGTCATGCATTAAAATTAAAGGAATTCATTTTATTTTTCCATTGACTCAAGCACTTAGTGAAGACAAGAGAAAACTGCTTGTATTCTTTTATATCTCTAATATCTGACTTAAAATCCACGTATTCGCATAGATTAATGGTAAGAAGCCCTTGTTATTTTGAGAAGAGACAAGAACATCCAATAAAAATGAGAGAATCACTCCATACCTTTTATATTTAAGAGTTTCTAAACCTTTTATATCCAAGGAGAGTGGACGTAATTCTTTGTACAATATGAAATATTAGGGAGAACATGGCTGAATATTTCATTTCAAATTAATTTCATTTTTAATTAAAATACTTGTTCATTGAAATATCATTGTATTTTATAAACTAATATCGATACAAATAAACGCACACATCACAGATAAAAATTATATTGTAATAATTTAACCTTCAAACCGGAATTTTGATGGGACGAAAAAACCTTCCATTTTTACAGCATATACATTTTTTTAAATATTTTAAATCACATCATTTCACAAGCTTCGGCTCATGAGACGTTGCTTTGTCTTTAGAGACATTTTATTTATAAAATAAATAAATAGGTATATAATTTATGCGATTTATAAACCAGAAAATAATATTTCATGAGTCCAATGACAATATTACGAGAAGCAATCCGACCGGAAGTGTGATATTTTTTAATATAAGTATATAAAGTTTCTGAAAAATATTACTTTTATGAAAGGCAACTTAAACTTATCAATATTCTTTCAAGGAAACTGACTTTCATTTCATATTAAATGTCCTCTGGCTGAGGGGTGACTGAAAGAAATTGAGCACCTTACAATGTTCACCAAAAACTGTTGTACACTATAGAATGCTGATAATTACCATTATATTATAATGAATATACATTTTGAACACACTGATGTGTCGTAGCTATATATAATTGTGTATTTGAGCAGTAATCCTTCATTAATTCAAGTTTGGTTGAATACGACGG
>VCCN01000233.1:5971034-6000519 GCA_006491835.1 Architeuthis dux | reverse complement strand
ATATATATAAAGATGGTTTTAATAACATAAATGGACTAAAATAGAAAACTTAAGATCCTAGGCTTGTAAGTGTTTAAATTGGATTGCATTTTTTAATGCCAAGATGCCTAAGTGACAAAGCTGAAGATATTAGCTAGAAAAGATACAAAGTGTTATTTCTGTCCATAAACAAGACTGCAAAAGGAGAGGCAATGGGGAGTATGTAAGAGTGAAAGAAAGAGAGAGAGAGAGAGGGGGGGGCTAAATGAAGAAAATATGGATGGCAGTTGGACAGAAGCAAAACGCCTCATTTAAATCAAAAAGAGGCTGTTGAATTAAAATAATATTTGCAAAGCAAATAAATACTGAACTAAAAATATTTTTATTGAATTTAATATGAGTATCATGTCTTTAGGGTGTGTTATATCATTGCACAACATTGTGAGAAAAATAAAGGTTTGATGAACACTGCTAAAGCCTAACTACCTATCATAAACTTGGTTTCAACTTGTTTCCAAGCAATAAATGCATTACATTTTGCAATTATGCAAATACCAAAATTAATCATTTAAAAAACACTAATCCAAAAATGAATAGTGTCAACATTTTTTATGATTAGCTGCTATCTAAAAATGATAATGAATGACAAATGAAATTTATTGTTATAATTAGAAAAGCTTATTTGGGGTTAATCTAGTGTACAAAGAAGTATAAAAGGAAAACAATGACTTTATCAATGTTGATGTACAAGTTAGTTGGTCAGACAAATTCTGTAAGGCCTGTAAATCTTTTTATATTTTAAGGGTAAGATTTGGATTTCTTTTTATTCTGTTAAAACTGAAAGAAGCTTTTAAATATAACTGAACTGTTAGGAATGGGTGGTCAACAGCACAAAAACAAAAACTCACTTTTCAAAAAACAAAAATATGAAAAAGAAATTATTTGTTATTATTAAAATAGCTTTTTTTCAACTATTATAATTAATAATTTTTGACTAGTATTTTTTTCATCTTAATTTTTAGTTGCTTTTTATCACAACTTACACAGGCCATCAGTCTACGGCATTGAGTAAACAGTGCGGATCAGTTTGCTTTAGTTATTTCAATCTACTTTATCAATGGATATGGATTCTGGTGAATCCGACAATATGTGGATTAAAATGGCAAAGCCGGAAGGCTCATAGTACAACTGATATTTTTTTTATTCCAACGTTTCGTAGATTTCATCCCTTTCGGACATGATGTCTGAAAGAGATGAAATCTATGTAATGTAAAGCAAACAAAAAAAGTCACAAAAGAAAAATCTTCTAAAATGAGAATAGTTTGGATAATTTTAAAACTTGTTTTCAAAATACTTGTAAATATTTAACAACTTTCAGTTGGGAAAATTAATAACCTATCCTAATTTAGCTCTTGAACCATCAGTTTAAACATTTGTAAGAAATTCTTTTTCAGATCATTGAAAAGAAAGGTATCTGGTATGTATGCAACAGAAGTAGATTTAAAGATAGCATTTAAATTAATAAAACTTGACACAGATGTGGAGGGATACTGATTTTCATATCAAACATAAATTATTTTATAACTGATCCAATAATGATAGTGGTAAGTCTTGAAAGAATTACGGAATCAATACTTAGAAAGATTCTAAAGGGATTATATATAATTATACTAAGTTAGCATTTATAACTATAGCATATTAACATCATAATCCTTAGATTTATTGATATCTAATAAAAATGAATGATTACAAAACTGTATTATCTACAAGAAGCTATTCCGATATGAATGATTATAACTTTGGAAAGCCAGATATTTTCCAAGTCTGTAACTGGACTAACTTAGCAGGAGTGGAAGAATAAAGAACTTGTCCAAGGTTTAGAGAGCTATGTTGCCTTTAACTCTTAAATTCATACAAATACATTGTTTTTTCCTCTTCTCATTGATAATAATGTCTTTTGGTTGAAAATTCACGCTTCTCAGCCCCAAGTTTGCTACTTGACCACCAAGTGCATTTCTATCTTGTAGTTGCAGACATTCATTTTAAATTTAGTTCAGTAATTGTTTTATGTAATAAATTTTATTTCCTTTTAAAGATTAACAATTAAGAAATATATATTTTATTTTAAAATGAATATCCCAAATATACTTTCATATGATTGTAATTTTTGGTCAACTTTGTTATTCATACTAATTGGAGATTTTATAACTTCATAAATGGATTGGCCCTAAAAGACATCACACTTGGTCTCAATGACTAATCGATCAAAAGCTTGAATCTATTCAATAAAGAAAAAAAACTTTAACAGATGTGCTATGCCACCCACCTCTAATACAGGACGAGTTGATTATGAGTAATACATTCCACAAGATGCAAAGGTGTTAAGAATACATAGTTTGGTCTCGTAAGATTCTCTATTAAGAGGAACATGGAATACAGAGAGTGGCCTAAAGCTCATTGGTTGATATAGAGAAAATTATTGAATTATCTGCTGCAAACGCAAATTCAATCAAGAAAAAGGTAGCAAAAAGAAATCACCTACTTTTAGGCCACCCTATACATATAGGTTTATTAAGCAGGCATTTGTTAAATTCTTTTATGCAATAGATGTTTCCTTTTTTAAAAATTTTATTGTTTTAATGATACATGGAACAAAATGACCTCTTGATGATAAAATTTATTTTTCCCCACCCCCACATTTTTGTGCCAAAAATAAAGACAATTACAAAATTAAAAATGAAGTGTTAATAAAAACCAAATTATGAATGAATGGAAATAGAAGGGTTTTAAAAAAAAATGAAAAAGGGAAAATACCTGAATATATCAATTCAGGGTAAGGCCAAGGGAGGTAAATTTGTTTTTTTTGTTTTTTAATTTTTAGGAAATAAGACAAATTTAAAGAATAAACAAACAAAAAAGTTGTAGTCTCAACAGTATGAGCGGTCTGGAGTTTGGATACAGCTAACAAGTTCCAACATTCATTTTTTAAATACATTTTGTTTGTAAATAAGACAAGGACAAACAAGCCTTCTCTTTTCAAAACTTAAAAAAAATCACACAAAAAAAAATCTTTCTTTTGATCAAGTGATGATAGAAAGCATCAAAATAGTTATTTTCTCACAACTTGACTGGCTGCTTTATCGGCATGTTTGTTTATAAATCTGCATGTCCAGAGGTATATATACTAAAATAATCTAGTGAAATATTTCCAGGCTTATAAACAAAATCTTATTTTCTACTTTCATTTTTTCCAAGCCCTTGTGCGATATATTCTTTTAACTTTTAATGAAACAAAAATGTTCCAGACTCGTCTATTAAAATGAGAAGGAAGATACAAATGAATGAAAAGAAAACAAGCTCTTCATAAACTGTGTAACCATTTTAACCATTGTAATAATATATAAATGTATGCCGAGTTAAGCTAAGAGTAAGATTTTAAATTTATGAATCTGACTTCAGCTTAACTAAATTTTAACCATTACAAATGATGATCAAAGTTATCTGTTTTGTATTTCAGGTTCACACACCTGAATCCATTCAAAATTTACTTTCCTTTATTGGCAAGTATTGACCAAGGGCTGAAATATTCACTTGCTCTCAATTCTATGCAAATCTTGTAAAGGAACAGAAAGTTTTAAAAAGGGTCTTGCGAGAGCATCTTTCAATATTCTATTCATACATGCACAGACTATTTAAACACATGGCAATAACATTTCCAGTAATGAGATACAAATGAAACCCATTAATCTAGTCTTTTAAGTGAATTGTATCTTTTTCATTTTTGCCATACGAGTGGAGTTAGAATAGACCAAATCTTTTCACCACTTGTTAAATGCCTATATTTATGCTTCAAGTCCAGATGAATTCTGTTATTAAAGAAGTTGTGAAAAGATACAAAGAGAATTTTTTTGTTCACATACTTTCTAGCATCATTTAATCAAAAAAAGAATTAATGACAGTATTAAACGTTATTATTAATTTTTATGACTACTATTTACCTTCATTTGATTTGAAATACTTCATCTAATAAAAAATAAATAATAAAAAAATAATTGCAGTATTAAACGTATCTTGGAACGTACTCGTGTTCAATCTTGCACTGACCCTCAATGTGTTTACATAGCAGCTGAGTGCATATGTATCAACAAACCCAGGTTCAGTTTTTTCTGGACTCAGAACTGTGCAGACCGTGTCTTCCTTTTCTTTGGTTACAATTTGTAATCTTTTCAATCTAAGCAAACTTAATAAATACGTTAATGAAATTACTGAAAACGAACTTATCTTTCTGGGGTTTGTAGTCACTGAACAGTAATTAGCTATGTGAGAAACAGTACTGCTGTGGTTAATATTACAAGCAGGACCTATTGAGAAGAGAAAAGAAATTTGTGCATTTTTAACTTCCAGTTTTTGCAGTCTATACACAATGATTCACTTGCTTTGCTTTCCTCCAAGTTAATCTTAACCATTTTTCAAGTTAGCCTATTGTTGATACCCTTGAGGTACCACAAAGTGACCACATAGAACTAAAAAGGATAAGAGATGCCTTACGTCTAAACGGCCATATTTTCTTTCAAATCCAATCCAACTATGATTGGTTGAAGAGCTAAAAACTTATGCAGACGAGCAACATCTCTTTTCCAAAACAGGGGATATTTGTACCCTTGGGTACTGCAGGTCTATCTTGGGCAACAGTCTAGTACCCTGAACCCATGAAAACCAACAACTGCTACAAAAATAGTGTGTTTCCATGGATCATTTGCTTTGTGTGTCATGTGACATTGGAGGAGTTGAGTTGAGCTGAGAGCACTGCAGATTTCTTAAGTACTGCACAAATAAACAGACAGCCATGTACTCAGGTAGTGAAGGATTTGCCCAAGGTACAGATGTCTGTTTGTAGACTCAACATTTATTCTTCTTGATGAGTAAATAACATCTGCTTTTAATAGATATTTACACATTTATATTCTGATTTTACAACCATACAAAGAGACTGACTACAATTGATGTATGGCGAAAAGCTCTTTAAGTATAGTTGGCCAGTCCTTAGCTTAAAGAAAAGTCAATAATGACTTTATTTAAATATTAATAGTATTACCACATGAGTCACATTATCTGCTTCTTTGCAAATGCATAAAAAAAAATCAATGTCAATTCTTAGGGATTGCTATTCTATTAAATATTAAATCTAAGGGGAATGAGTGATTTTTATTTTTTTAATTAAAATATGAGCTGTAAAAATATGTAAATAATTTATTTTAAAAATTCAGACTATAAATTAAAGTATGAAAGAAATTGAAAAGAAAAACTCAACATTATTTCTAATTCTAATACAAAATTGGTCTAAAATCTTTCTATCTGATTCTTGTATTTTTTTTGTTTGTTTAAACAACAATAGTATCAAAACATATTTGATTTCAATATTCATGATATTCTTTGAAATCATAATGACTCATGGAATGGTAGTAAGTAGCGCCTCAATTTGAATGAAGACATCATGTAAAAACACTTGACATGTCTGCAGTTATACACTTGGGTTTTGCAAAGAATACAAATAGATATTTATACCTCTCAGGTATTGCAGGTTTTACAAGTACAAAAATGGACTGACTGCACTGGGCATAAGGCATAAAAGATTTTTTTAAAATTTAAACTGAGGCCTATAAGGCCTGCTCCATGACTCAACCATAAGCCTACCATGAAATAATGCAAGTGGCAGGTAAAGATGATATACATTAGGTGTGTACAAAAGTTTCCATTGAAAAAACGTTTTTTTAACTGTGTATTCAGTTTCTAGTTTGCAAAAAGGAGTGCAGGGAACTTTTGCACGCACCTAATATTTTCTATTGAAGGAGCTTAAGCGTCAGCCAATTTGTAGTAAATACGCAAGGAATTTTAATGCATGGAAGCAAGAACATCCAAAAACATATATATTGCTTTTTTTTTCTCTATTTGGTTTTGCCACTAGCAAATTCCATGAAGGAAAATAGAAATTTTGAAGAGACAAAATCAATGAGATATTTGGTGCTGCTTTTTGTAGATAAGTGTTTCAAAACAAGGCTGGAAAGTGCTTAAAAATGGGGAGGGGGTCTTTTAATGTGCGCTTCTAAAATATAAGAAGGCCCCACATGATATGTTGGCCACAACAAGCAATACTGATCAGTTAAGAAACAAATATGCAAACCATATCTTTTTTAAAAATAGCCAAAAATCTAATATGAAAATGAATAGTTATATCACTGATACAATATTACTGAAAATATTAATGTCACCAATATTATTATATTACTAAGTTAAATTTATCAATATAGCAGTCACATTTTTAATAAAAGAAAAGAAAACTATGAAATAAGTAATTGTCAAATATATTATAATAAATAATAATGTCATTATTAAGATGGTTTTATAATTATTAATATATTATTATTGATTATAATATAAACTCATATCAGTGTTAATTCAGACATTTTATAGCTGTAGGAATAATAATGATTATGATAATTATTATTATTGTTATTAATATTAATGAGGGAATCAATTATCATATGAACAAAAGCAATGAAATAGGAATATAATTAGCTACAGTTGTTTTGAGTTTAACCATTCTAATTGGGTTTTTTCTTTTAAATATTGCAAAGAATCTGTTTCATTTTGCCCTCCCCCCCACAATAAGGACTACTCAAATCACTTAATGAAGGTTCCAATGATTTGTTAAAAAAATAATAAAAGCATGAAGGAATATGTCCTCTTTTGGTGTAATTGAATAATGACTAGAACAAATTTGATGTCATAGTATGAAAGAAGGATGGTGGTACAATGTTGCATAATGGTGATCCAAGTAAGCCATCAACAAAATAACACACAGCGACAGCAACATTATCTTCCATCCCATAGCAGGGCATCCGAACAATAGGCTGAGTTAAGTTTCATGTTTTTTTTGGGGGGGTTGTTTTTTTTTGTTGTTTTTTTTTGTTGTGATTTTATGACTTTTTTCACTTCAAATATTTTTTCTTCTTTTTTGTATTTTTGTTATTTTGCACATTTATTATTAGCTTTATATTGACTTTTCTTCTGGATTTATATTTTTTCTGTAACTTACATTTGTATGCAAGAGTCTTTTGTTATTTTCCCCCATTGTTTCAAATCATGGTCTTGCCATTGAGAATAATCTTCTGGTTTGATTTTAAAAAAAAAAAAAAAAAAAAAAAAAAAAAAAAAAAGAAAAAAAAAAAAGTTTTACATTTATTTTTTTAAGATTTTTTTTTTTTTCAAATAGAATTTGACAAAAGCAAATCAATTTTCTCTTCAGTATTTTTGTCATTCATGTTTATAAACATAGTACAAATAGTCATATAATTCTTGTGGCCAATACAATTAAAAACTTGAACAAGCTTCAACATTTAAATAAGGTACAAAATATATACAAAGAGCTTAAATATATATATAGTACAGGCAGAAGAAGACAACAGATGGACCCAAAGTCTGCTTGCTTGCTGCTGCTGATACTGCTGCACACAATATAGGGTAGGTTAGGCTGTTTAAAAAAAAAAAGAAAATCTTTCTCCTCTCCCTCAACTTCCAACCCCACAAATAAAGAAGCAATATTTTTTGATAGTTATAGAATAGCTAGTGTAGATAATCTTTATATACACCTTTGCAATAATAAGTTTAGAGAGTGGGCATAAATATGTGTGTTTGTGAGAGAGAGAGAGAGGGGGAGATAGAGAGAGGGAGAGACGTAGAGAGAGAAAAAGTTTAATGATTAATATTGTGGCAGCAAGTTGGGGTGGAAGGGACTGAAAGAAGGAGAGGAGTAAAGGTGGATATAACACACAGCCAACACACAGACACAAAACGGGCTGATGGTGTCAGCTCTTTAAAGCTGTTTGAAGTAGGCACACAATGTTAAACTCCAGCCAGGAACCACTACAACTTCTCCATCAGTGAATAACTAAAAATTTGAATGTGTATACATAAGTACTAGATACTGAGAGAGAGAGGAAGAGTTTCCATTTTGCTATAAAATAAAGAAAATATTGAAGGTTATTTTTCTAGATACATAAGTATGCGTACATACGCACACACACATATATATAATTTCATATTAACTTTACCAATGCATGAAATACATCAATTATATAAATAAATGCTGCAAAATATTTTGATATCATATGTCATGGATTGAAGATATACTGATAAACTTAAGACCAGAATGATTCTGGTAAAGTTGTATGTTCAGATCCCCAGAATGGCTTTGGCATTTTTTTGTATTTGATGTATGACTATACATTAAAATATCTGTGTAATAAGAAGTAGCCATTTGGCATAATAATTTTTTTTGATTGTTTGATAACCTTAAAATATCTTATACAAAAATGGATGTTTACATCCATGTGTAAAAGACAATTATCTGACTGGATGAACTGGACATGACTTTTAATCTTATTTCAACCTCCTGGGCTCAAGTATCCTTTTTATTTATATATATAATTTATTTATTTTGTGTAACTATATTCAATAAGCGCATAGATACTACACTCCGATCCTAGGCAGAGGGTCGGGAAGCAACACTTTGATCCTAGGTAGAATTGCGGATCCATGCGTAAATAATCCCATCATTTTTTATAGGTACTGTGCCAGTTCAATAATAATTTATATGATTATTTTTTTACCTCTAAGGCAATAAAATTAATTCAAAATATATCTAACACTTAAAATCTTTATTTGACAGCTTGGATGACTCATATCTAGAAACAATAAAAAAAAAGTGACAGTAAAAGAAATAAATTAATAATATTCCGCAAAATAACATAATTGTATGGAAGATTTCAATTTAAGTAGATATTGAAAACTTATGGAAAGTTTATATATGCAATTTAGATGTTATAATAATAGTAATAATCAATGGGTTTAGGTGATTTTTGTTTAAATTTGATATAAAGGATACTTGATAAAAAAATATAAAAAATGAAAAAGTGGACATTCATGTAGTAGGTGCATGAAATATTTTAAAATCTATTTTTATGAACTACAAGTAAAAAATGTAAGGTTCAAAATGCTATACAAGAGATCAGTAATACATAATACAGCATTGTATGCCGCTCCTTTTTGCCTATATGCATTTTATCAAGAAAGGAACCGATATTTTTCACATTTTTAGAATGTCATAACTTTTTTTAAAAATCAAGGAAAACTTTTGCATTAGAAATAATTATAAAAAGAAGAGAACAGTTAAAACCTGGTAGAATGAAAATTAAAATAATTTAATGAAGAAAAAAAAAGTATTAACAAGATGAGTTCTTGGTTTAGTTATGCCGATCATAGAAGGCAAAAGGGGGATACACACAGACTTTGAGTCCAAAGTGTCCACAAATGAGAGAAGACAAGTATTCTTTCAGTCGTATATCAGCTAAAAGAAAGACAATTCCAATAAAAACTCACTTACAACTCATAAGATCTATTTACAAGACATGAGATTGAGACACACAGAAAGAGATCTGAAAAGTTGGCAAGCAGTTTATATCTGGAATTCAAAAAAAATTGTTTTTGATTGTGGTGGCAGTGGTATTCAAGCAAGAAAGAATAACAGAAAGATAAATGATCATGACCAGATTGCTCTCAGAAGGGGGGGAAGTCTGCAAGCTAGATCCATTTTTTTTTCCACATAGGCCCCTGTATGTGTGTGTTCATACACAAATAATCATTTTTGATTTTGATTTACCTTTTTTTTTTAAAGATTTAAGAAAAAAAAGTTTAAATTAGTTGCCAAGAAATGAGCTTGCTTGAATTCCCTTCAAAATCCTGCCCATGAAGGAAAAAAAAAAGTAGATAAAATCATAAAAGTGAAGTATAAAAAAAATTAAAACCCCCATTCTTTCCGAAATATTTTGTTGGAAAGAAGGGAAAACTGCAATAATAATGAAAATAATAATAATAATAATAATAGTTGGTGGTGGTAGTGTTCGTGGTAGCGGCAGAGCGACGTGATGGTATGGGTGGTAGCGAATACAGTGGCAATTGTTAGCTGCAACAGCGCTGAATGCAACATTATCTATACTCAATCAATCATCTAAAATAAGCAGGACAAATCAATTTCCAGCATCAAACAATGCGAGTCTGTTTTATTATTTGTTTTTTTTTTTGTTTTTTTTTTAAAAACATATTTAAGAAAATGGCGAGGGGCAGGCTGCAAATTAAAAAAAATTATATTTATCATTTTTTTAACACAAAATATTTTAAGTATTATTATGCTCTTTCTCTCTCTCTCTGATTTGTTTTAATTTGTTTTCCTACAAGGAGTAAAGATTTTTTATTAAGTCAAAACTGAAAGATTAACAAAATTCCAAAATATTTATATATCTACTTTTATGCAAACATACATTTATATACATACAATCATACATAAAAGAAAAGGAAATTCCACCATGTATGCCGTGTATAGTATATATGCATGTGTTTCTTTATATACTTACAAATGGTTAATTTGTTCTTTAGAAATGAAGCAAAATTTCTGTGCATATGAAGATTTTTATAATATATTTGTAGAAGAGATTTTATAGTATTAGTAGAATAGTAGCAGCAGCAGTAGTAATTGTCATTCTAATATCCAGATTGTCAACTGAAGTATTTTTTTAACTTGGAATCACAGAAGTTGAAAAATGAAAAAAAAAAAAAAAGAATTTGAAAGAGGCAATAAGTATCCAAGCATAAACATGTCAACAACGCGTGTTTAAAAAAAAAAAAAAAATGATCAAGGGAGGCAACTGCATGAACAAGGGAGGCAACTTATTTCTCAATACATTTTTTTTTAATGAGATGTAGGAATTAAGATATTTGAAAAACCAGGTCCATTAAATGAAAACGCTTTTCTGCATATGATCACAGTAAGAAAGAAATTTTTAAATATTAGTTTAATAATTCATAAAGAAAACAAAAACACAATGTTACATTCTCTTTATGCCATTTGCTCGATATCCCTTATAAAGTAAATGGATTTAAAAAAATTCAGATTGTTTTATTTAAACTAGCAGCTTTCGCTGATAAATTCTCAGCATCACAAGTCATTCCTTTAAAAAAAAAAATTATCATACTATGAAGTTTTATTTCACACAATATTTGTACTGAATAAAGTCAAGATAGTTAGTTTTCCCAGTAACCATTTATACTATTTGAGCAATTAAAATTTTAAAAAGTAAATTATTGTGTAGCTGTCAGGTATGAAAACCATTGAAGGTATTAGGCTCGAAATCAGAGCTAAGCATACATTTTTAAGACATATTAAATAAATCAAACTATGAAAATGAACTCACCAATCAAAGGACTGGGATCCACTAATATCTCACATTTAGAGAGCTGTTTTAAATTAAAAAAGGCCAATCTGGCAATAATGATATGTATATAATTATATATATATAATAATATATAATATATAATTATATATATATAATAATATGTATATACAGTGGGCATATGCAGCTGCTTCATGTACATAAACAGATATATAATATACATACTTATATTGCTTGCAATAACAAAGTGCATAAAAAATGAGTTAATGCACTGAAAATATAACATGGAACATAACAATTTCATAAAATAGACAACTATTGAAAAATATATTTGTATGCACAGATATACATCTATGTGTATAATATATATGAAATATCTTTACACATCCACAATATTTAATGAACACAGAAATTCAAACTAAATGGGTAATGTGGATTTGGCAAGTACAAAACTGACCACACTGGGCATGGGGTGTAAAAGACTTGCCCAATGTCTTATGAGCTGGAGTCAGTTGGTTAAAAAGACAATGCATTTACCAACAGAACTACAACACCTACCCCAATACTTGGTGAATGTACCTTGAAAGTATACAATGCATACAAATATGAACCCTAGTTAAAAGAATCTATAAACAATTAAATTTTTAACAAATTAGATTTTTGCTTTTAATCACATAAAATGCACACAATAACAGGGATACCTTATTTTGCAGTCATTGGATTTTTGCTCCTTTCTTTGCATTTTTCATTTAATTAAAAAAGATAATTGGTAATGAATCATAAACCCTATGACTAATATAATTATCATTACTGCTGCTACTATTGTTAAGAATAATTAGGGAATATATCAATCATTGGAACAGATCAGTTATTTTTAAAGGTCTACATCTTTTCTAAGCTTTTCTTCTGGAGCTCAGATAAATATTCATTGATGCAGTAACTATGTTTTATAGACCCTTAAAAAACACCTTTGTTACATGCAGGGTGTTCATAAAGTCTCTATCAATTTTATTACACTATTTAAACAAAAATAGATAGGAATTTTATGGACACCCTTTATTTTTGGACAAATTATCTTTTCTGTTTAGTGAATAGAAAATGAGAGAGAACAAAATAAGTAATGAGAGAGAGAGAGAGAGGTAAGTAAAGTACAAGTACAAGTATGGTGTATATGTATGCAAATTTGTGTAGTATTTGTAGAGGAGAGGTATTATTTAGGGCACTGAATCTTTCATTGTTTTTCTCTTTAATATTTATATCTTTTTGGGGTTTTTTCTCTTTTTCTTCTAATGTTTTGCAATTGTATTCAGCAGCTGGCGGGGTCACTTTTTGTGCCCCGTACTTGATGAACCAGTGCAGCTCAAGTGAAAAAAATAAATAAATTAAAAATAAACAAATAAATAAAAAATATAAAATAAAACCATGTTGGGGTAAGTGATACCCCAAAAGGATTTCTTATAGGAATAACTTCCTAGTCATCATTGTAGCTGTACTTCTGTGTTCTTTCTTAGTGTTCTTTCCCTTCTCCTCAATCAGATATTGTAGTAGTCACAAACGCTGTATATGTGAACTACTTCTAAACAAATGTGGACATGGCTGATGGCGCAGCAGTCTCAGACACATCTTTCTTATCTGAGGGACCATATTGTCCAATGAAAGATCCATCTTCATTGAATTTGCTTGGATCCACATCTCCATAGTCTCCAAGACTATCAGAATCGCTTATTCCACTGGTTTTATCACCATTGACCAAGGCTCCCGGCTTCCCAACACCATTTTCATCACTGTAAGAGAAAAATTATTATGAATATATTGTTCAACAATAAAACATGTTGCCAAAACATTTCTAAATTAAGTCCATTTGAAGTCATTGAAAACAAACATCTTTAAGAAATTAAATTAAAAAATAAAATTTTACAAATCTGTCTAATATTTTGAGTTTTTTTTCTCAAAACTATCAAATAATAATTCATTAATACAGGAGCCAGGTTCATGACAACCATGGGAGGGTTAATAATATTCTCAAAATTTTAACAAAAAATTATTTTGAAATTATTTTTTCAAAGAAATGTGATTTTTAACATATTTTATTTCTTAACCAGAAGAAAATCACATTACACTATACTTCCTAGTGTTTTAAAGATTGGGGAGCAAGCAAGAACAGCAATTCAAATTATTTGTTGTATAGAAAGCATATTGCAGGAAAGAAAATCACCTCATTTAGATTTCTTCTTAAGCATTAAGAAGAAATCTAAATGAGGTGATTTTCTTTCCTGCAATATTATGAAATTTTAAATATAAATATGTACTAAGCACAACATAATAATATGAGGAATCATAAAGACTGTAATTAGCTTCTGTAAGAATTTACCGATTTTTCTCCTGAATAAGATATGCTATATCTTCCAAAACATTTTATATTATCTAATCAAATCATTTTGGTTGATTTGGCATTTCATCTTTGATATGAAATAAAAGATTTTGAAAAATCCTAGGCCAAATTAGTACAAGAGCTGCTCACTTGCTCACAGTTACCGTATTTGAGAGCATACAAGACAGCCCTCTTTTTTCTCCAAAGAATTGCCTCAAAAGGTAAATGTAAACTTAATTGTCCAGCCCCACATTAACAAATAAACCTAGGTGAGAAATGAATAGAATTCAGGGAAATGCATTTTTTTCCTTAATATTCCCTGCTGGGGGTCTTATATATGATCAAATACGGTACCTTGACTTTAATTTCAACTGCAGGCTACTGACTGTAGTTAGTCATACCACATGAGCATTGTGAATTTAATAAGTACAAGAACCAACACTAGGCAGAAGAACTGTTTCTTTTGGCAGCATGCTGTGTTGGGTGTGATCAATTAAAAAAATGGAAAAAGGGGTGATCAATGAATAAGTTACTTCTCTCGTCTTTTGTTGAATCACTAAAAAGTGTGAATTTTCAAAAAACAAGCGTGATCCCTGCTGGGCACAAACTAAGGGACCAATTTAGCATAAACTTACAGTGTAAATTGAACCCACTGTAAAAACTTATTTTGGGGCAAATTTTCAAGAAACAAAAAAAAAAGTTTTTTTGTAGATATAATATGAAGTAAATGTTTAAATTTTCATCCCTCTAGCTCCATTGGTGAGGCCTGTACGCACACCAGCCAGCCAGACCCACTTAAAAACTGAAGAAACCTATGTTGACAGTTTTTGTTGACAGTATCTAATAAATAGTAGCAACAGTTACACTGATTTTGTGTTTATTTCAATCTGATTAGTTTGATGTGGGCACAGATCCAACACTTAATTTTTTACAATTACAAAATAATATCAATTACAATTTCACAGCTATGTACAAATTTTAAGAAAATTCATTTTAAAAGTTATCTGGTTGTTAAAATCAATCAGTAAACCACAAAAAAAAAATACTAACTAATTAGGAGGAGGTTCTTTTTTAAACCTTACTACCCATTTGTGAAACAGTGTAATAACGAGTGCAAATTGCACAAAACTCTCAGAGTAAATTTACCAAAATATAAATAAATATTTTGCTCAATATAACACTTCTCAAATGTTAAGTATTATAGTAGTTAGGAGTCAAATACTTAGCAGTAAAATAAGATTTGAAAGATTACTGTGGTGCATTTGCTTTCAACAAACACACTAACAACTTTAAGAAAACTTGGAGAAAACGAGATATGGAATAGATGCATGAATGAAAATATATTGGAGCCAAAGAAACAAATCATGATGACAACACATCATTCAAATGCAAAGTTCACACATCATGCTTGGGGGCAAAAGAACAACTTCGAACAATAAAAATGAATGAGTGCACCCAAAACATACATACAGGGTATCCCATGAAAATGTATACACATTTTTCTGCTAATAGCTGCTCTTGTTCTTACCTGAATGTTAATTAAACCCTCCCATAAAAAATAATAAATGTTGTATTCTATTTATTCTTAGGGAAGGGTTTACTTAACTTTTGAGTAAAAACAAGAGCTGCTATTAGCAGACAAATGTGTATACATTTTTCTGGGACACACTGTATACACACACACAACAAACAGGAAAATAACTGCCAAGTGATGTAGAAAAGGCAGGCAGATGGAACAATTACCAAAGTTTAAATTCCCTTGTCATTTTATAAAAAGTTAACGAGCAATCCTGTAGTAATAAAATGTACACATCTGAATATGTACAAACATTGCTTTGATTTTGATAACATAGAATAAATGAATTATTGCCTATGGACCACACAACCTATAGCTGTTGCGGAGATGGTACCCAAGAATATTAAATTTATGCTTTGATATTTTATTTGATGTAGCTATAAACCGTTAAGTACCTGTAAATAAATATTCCAGAGAATATAACCAAAACAGAGTAATTGTTTAAATACTCTTTAAGATCATTGATATTCTTAGAGTATATTTACTAAATATTAAATGACAGACCAAAATGCAGTAATACTTGGCTTTAGGACAAATACATATAAAAACTAATTCACATGTTGGCTGTAAATAAATTCATATTAATTCTTTAACATTTTTTCTACCAACTTAAATTATTGAGTTGATCTAAAGCCAAATCATTTGAAAGACTATTTCACATGTTACCAGTGCAGACATTCCAATATTGAAAATGATAACAAAAACCAAATCACGCAATATTCACAAACCATTCCATTATACTGAAGAAGCAAGAACTAGGCAGGAAAAAAAATACAATAATTTGGATTACTACCAAACGATCCCATTTGCAGAGGTGTAGCAAGAGGTGGGTGAGAGAGGGCAGTTGCCCCCCGGGCGCAGGTATGAAGGGGCGCAAAATTTCCTCAAGCCTATATTGCCGGTTAATTGATAATTAGGCCCCACACCCGGCGCTGTCTTTGCCCCTGGGCACTGAGAACTCTTGCTACACCACTGCCCATTTGTTTTAGCTTCCTTGTATCTTAACTTAAAAATTGTTTAAGATGGGATTAGAAACAGTCCAGGCAACCTGATTCTAGTTTTGTTTTTATATTGAAACTCCTCGAGTACAATGGGTCTTTCAAATTATATAACCAGTGTTAAAGATTATGTCTAGTTTGGGAGCTAAAAACTCAATTTGGGTTAAAAAAAATCATACCACACACCAAAAACCCAATTTGAGATTTAAAAAAAATAATTTATGGCATTTAAATAAAGAATAGTGCTGCATTTTCCTTGCACAAACTTTTGAAAACTTGCAAACAAAATGTTACTTTTTTTTCCATTACAATACAGATTGCATTCTTACACATACCAAGGTGTGAAAATATGTGTACATATAAATCCTTATCAGATGAACTCATAATGTTATTCATGCACCAAAAGAAGTGAGATAAATATATATATATATATATATATATATATATATATTACACAGATGAGGAAAAGTAAAAAAAGAAAATTTTTCAACATTTCGTTTACCTTTTTTTTCTGTGAGCACAAAGGAGAAGAAAAAAAAAAGATATATAAGGACAATGAGAAAAAGAACTGTTTTAATTTTGTTTGGTTAATACTTGGAATATGTCATACGGAAATATCTTTTTTTAAATTTTGACAGCATTAATTCCTTTTAACCTTATAAATAACAAATATGAAAATACAGTTTTTGTAAGTGTAGAAAATAGAAACAATTGGGGGGGGATTTTCAAAAAACAAAAAAACATTTTCCCTACTCATTGAGGGGAGTGTGTGTGCAAAATTTCAAGTTTCTACTATAAACGATTAGGGCTGGGTAAAGTCCGGATACATAGATAAATACATATAAATGTCAGAACACATGAATAACCTAAACCCAGCAATAAACCAGTGTTGTGGGTAGCAGTGATTAAAATCTCTATTCATTTGATAATCAACATTAATCACTGAAGGGTTTAGGTAATCTTGGAATAATTTCAGGTGAAGCTGCTAACCTTTTTTTGGTAAAGCTTATCAGTATGCTTCATCTACTAAAAAATTGCTACTAATATTGCTGTTACTACTACTACTACTAGTGTAAAAACAATAACAAAATAGCACCAAAAGTGATCAGAATGAAGGGTAGATTCGATCTTCTGCCAAGCCATAGAGTTCTCATTTCTCAGTTGGCAAGAGCAACTGGTACATTTAATCAAGCTTCCCTAAGGTAAAAGTTCAAGTATTACGTAGAGCTTATCCTTTATTTTCGATCCACGTTGTCTACTCACTGCTGTAAATTGACAGTCTGAGTAGTTATAATAAAAAGCAACTAAAAAATTAGGATGAAAGAAAATATTAGTAAAAAATTAATAATAATAATGCTTGTCAGTATGTGCTATAGTTAAGTTTCCTACAAGACTGGGAAGTTATTAATACTGTCAAGAATTTCCAAGATATGTGATATGGCACAGTCAAAATATCAACTTTTTCAAAAGATTCTTTTTCATCTACATGCATTTCTAGATCAACTGTTTGCCTGTCATAATTTGATATATATTTTAATTCTAGCTAAATCCGCAAAAATGACATCTTTTAATTTCAAGTAGATCAATGATATTATTTTAAGGTAGCTAGTTCATAACATAAAACTCTGATGTAGATTAATTTTATAGTCTAATAAACCTGACAGGCAAAGAGTTGTTTACACGTTTAGATTAGAAAACATGATTGAAATAGTTGCCTTATCAAATAAATATCCTGAAATTGGTTAATATTCGAAATTGAAACATTTTTTCAAAATATAATAACGTCAGAAAGTACAGATTAATCAGGTTTAAGGAATGTTTATGGTTTCTTACTTCAGAATCACAACAAAGGAATTTAATGAGACATTTAAAAATAAAAAAATTTCTATTTTCTTTAGACATAAAGACTTGCTTTCTTTTCAGTTAATTATATTGATAAACGTTTATCATTAAAGTAATTGGTAGTTAATGCTTTTCAGCAAGATAGAAAACAAATAAATAGGAAGATAAATATTCAATATAATAGCAAAATTCAAGACTGATAGAGGCTACCAAAAATAGCTTTGTTACATTTTAGTAGACAGATGTTTCAGCAGTGCTACTGTTTAAAGGGCTCAAGTAAAAACAGAACTATTCCCATTGTGAGAAACAAGTGAATCTCTTAATTTTTGCTGTTACGTATTTGCGGTTATTTGAATTTTGTTCCTATTGTATTAAAAAATAATCCAGAAATGTTATGAAAAATATTATCTAAAAAATAAAAAATATATTGAAATATATAATTTTCCTATCTTTCTTTCTATTTTTTAAATAACACATTACACACATAATATGAAAATAACTATTTAAAAAAAAGATCAATTCATGTCCTTTATATATAAAAAAAAGAGTAAAAGAAAACTCAGATTTTAATTATTAATAAACATTTTACTTATTTAAATCATCAGATCCATTTAGTGCATTTAGATTATATATTCTTTTATATTTAAATAAAAAAAACAATAAGTACAACTGATAGGTTAATAAATAAACTCAAAATTCTTTTTAAAAAAGACACTTTAAATAATTTCACTTAATAAAATTACTGGATGCTGCCAGTTTTTTATAAAAAAAAAAAAAAGTAATTTTTTCACCATTAAACTCGCCATTATATGTTACCCCCTCCCGGCTAAATTTCATCCCCTAAGTGCCTCCCATTTGAGAATCAGTGTTCTAAAGGATAATTTTCTCCTATAAATCCTGTTAATTCAGATTGAAGACACTCCGAGAAAACATTTTTTTAAAAACAAATTCAAATGACTAGATTTGTAGATAATAATTATGATAATAATGAATTTTAGAAAACTTTTAAATGTTTTTTTTCTTTGAGAACCTTTTCTCTGACCAATTTTTCAAGAGTTTGTTTAAGATTATTCTGTACAAATATTTCAAATAAATCTCAGTTTATTCTGAGTACATGAATATCATCAACAACACATCTCTATTAGACACTTTTTAGTTGGTCTGTTTATGTAAAGAACAGAAAGAGGAAGGAGGGGGTATTTTCCAACAGCTATAATGTTAAAAAGAGAATGTGTGACGCCATTAAAAGAACATCTATTCTGATCAAACATGATGTATTATTTGTTTTTTACAGTGTTGCCAAGTATCATTTGTTATTAATAGCTAAAACTGTCTTAAAAAATGGCTAAACTTTTTCAATTTCCAGCTAACTTTATAGCTAAAAATGTTATATATGTTCATTTAAAGTCCACTTATCAAATAAAATAACCATACACTAAGACTCCAGATCAAATTATTGATAAACATTGTACACTTACTTTAATTTAGACTCACTAATTGTTTTTTTTATAGCAGATTTTTGGGTGAACCATCCTCAACTTCGTCTTCCTCCTCCACCACTACTACCACAACTAGTAATGCTACTACTACTTCATTTAGAATCCCTTTGAAATTGGAAATCACAGATATGGACGTAAGGATGGTGGACACATTGTTGAATATATGGTTCTTGTTTTTTTATCAAGTGGTTCTGTTATGCACATACAAGTTTCTCTATCCGAAAGTAAAACATTCCTATGAAACTTTACATATTGCATAAAGCAAAGAAGCAATTACCATTGATTTATGTGGGGAATTTTTTGAGCGTTCCCAGACTCAAAAATAACCTTTTTCTGTGTCTGCCAGTTTTACGCTAAGCTTAACACGCAACAAGCTCACTTAGGCTTTTCTGATACATTAGGACACATCTTGCTAACAGAAGAACAAAATAAATCGAGATAAAGCACAGATGCTTGCAGATACAGTTCAAAGTTATGGCGACTTGAAGTCCTTTGTAAAAGCAAAGTGGCGTAAAGTGAACTTTCATAAAGTGGGGGATACCTGTGTATGAAAAAAAATTATACATATTTTCTAATGTAAAAAAATCCTTCATAAATCAATCCCTTTTGCAATTTTCTTCCTATACACATATATCGGGATAACAATTGGTTATGATGTCAAATTCAATCAGCATCTAATTTACTGAGAAATTGATTTGAATCATTAATTTCAGTTTTGTTTTAATCAATGTACCATCAAATCCTAGAGTCCTTAATGTCCACATCCATTAGAGCAAATGGTTTCAAAACTGGAGTCCATGGACCCCTGGGGGTCCAACAAATAATGATTCCCTCTGAACCTGACATTGTGAATCTTGTGGCAGAGAAACAACATCATCCATTGCACAGCTAACAAAAAAGATAATTATTGTACACGGACCTGTACCATATATTCGAATTTGAATATATGTAATCTCAGAAGGTAAATGTAATGAGTGATAAATGAGACTTTCAGGGAATCTTTTACTTAATATTCCCTGCAGAAATAGGATGGGGTGAGGGTCTTATATGTCATTATTCTTTAATCTTTAGTCTGAAGAGGTCCCAACATGATCCAAAATATTGGACAATATACTAACACCAAGGACTAAATTAATACTATCAAAAATGAATTGTATAAGAAAGTTAATCACTATACAATGTCTTTTTTATTTTTTTGTAAATATCCTTAAATCTTTGTGGTATTTGGTCTTTTTTCATCATCTTAGCTAGTCCATTCTCTGGTCTTCCTCAGGTGAAATTTGTCTTGTCTACTGCAGAGTCTGTTGTTTGTAAGTTCTGCTTATAATTCAGTTTATGATCTACTTAATGTTGTCCTGATTCCTTTTTACATGCGACGACAGGTCCATGAATACCAGAATCTTTTTCTTTCAGACCAAATTTGAATAGGTGTCAAAGCGTTCATAAGAAAGGAAGGATAGAGAGTGGGCGAGGAAAGAGGAATTTTTCGCAACTTTTTTAGGTCACACTACATCATTATTCATTTTTTTTAATGTTTTTTAACTATGTTCATAGAATATACCATTTTAAAGTATGAATTTCACTCTATTTTCTTTTCACCATTTATTCTGGTTTATTTGATGCTGTCAAAGCAAATTCGAGTATGTGCTCAAATTGAGACTTAAGGCAGCAGAAACTGCAAGTATTTGGCCAGGGGACCGTTACGAAGTCTGCTCTGCGCTTCTTTTGTGCAACAAAAACGATCCGTTTCTTGATCAAATTGTGACGAAAAATGGATTCTGTACAACAATCGACGCTATGCGATTCAAATAAGATGTTTTCGGCCTCTAAAATAAAGCACACAACATTGTGACTGTGTGGAATGAGTGATTGAATTATAGCTAGAAAGGTGAAGCACCAAAACACTTCCCCAAACCAAACCTGCACCAAAAGAAGATTATGGTCACTCTTTTGTGGTCAGCAAGTGGAATTATTCACTACAACTTTTTGAATCCTGGCGAAACCATCACAGCAAAGAAGTATTGCCAGGAAATCAACAAAATGCACCAAGAACTGCAACGTTTACATCCAATATTGGTCAATCAAAAAGGACCAATTGTTCTTCATGACAATGTCGCACAAATGACCCTGCAGAAATTGAACAAACTAGGCTACAAAATTCTACCTCACCCAGCTTACTCACCAGACCTCTCCGACAGACTACCACTTTTTCAAGCATTTTGACCACTTCCAGCAAGGAAAGGTCTTCAACCACCAAGCAGCAACTCAAAACACCTTCAAAGAATTCATTGGTTCCAAAACCCCAGAATTCTATGCTTCCGAAATAAATGGACTTGTTTCTAGTTGGCAAAAATGTGTAGATTCTGAAGATTCTTATTTCGATTAATAACTTTTATTCTAAGCTGAGATATACTGCTTTAAAGTTGATGGTGAAAAACCGCAATTATTTTTGCACCAACCTAATATTAAACCTAATAAATTATTCTATTTGATGATTTTAAAAATAAGTATTAGGCATAAATGAGAAAACAGATTCTTAATGTAAAATTTTAACCAGTATAAAACATGTAATCCCCCAAAATACATAATCCCCCAAAATACATCATCTACCATATTACTTAACCTCACAAACATACACCTCTCTTTTGTTTTCTGAAGTGATTTTCCTCAATAGATAATTAGTATGGTACAGAATGTAAATCAGAAATAAAGAACTTGAAGCAAGGATAAGCATATTCAGGGACAATAAAGGAAACTTACTTTTTACTGTCGTTAAGTGGGTCATCGGTACCATAAGGGTCATGTCCACGTAACCGTTCTTCTTCTTGAACTGGGGAGGAAAAACAAAAAGATAATTACAAAATTAACATAATGGTTTTCTATAAGAAAATCTTTAAAAGTTAATCAATAATGGTTATGCTAGATGTTATGCAAATTTCTGTTGCCACTGCTGCTATAAATACAGAGGAGTGTGTCTGGCAGACAGGGACTTATTCAGTAGTTAGGAGCAGGGAGTGAAAAAGCATGGTAACACAGTAACGGTGCTACGAGGCACACCTGCACATAGGGAGGCACTAATAATCAAAACAACGAGTGATCTAAATCTCTTCTCTGTTCCTGCTGTTGTCAGTCACGAGCAGTGTTGAGAGTTTAATCAGCAGATATGAAAAGCACTTTAACAAAACAAGGCAACTCACAGAAAAGAATGCTGATGAGGAAATATGCATTGCTGAAGATGGACCAATTCTTGTCAGAGTTGACCACCTGATTGAGAGAGCATTAGATGCTTATTTCAGGGATCACAATAAGCAGCAGGATGGAAAGTGGCATTTCACTGTTAGTGAGGACATGAGAACGCACGCAGAAGTCAGCAAAGTGATAAGGATGAAGAATGAGGGATCTAATCTATCTTTTATGGATAAATAAACATTGAATGCAAAGTCTCATTTAGTTCTTTATTGGTTGATTGATTCGAAATTTCAGTTAAAATCAATGCGCAAAATGTGTGCCATTAACAAAATTTTAGCATAAGCATTTGGGAGGCACATTTGGTCAGAATTCTGTGTTACGAGACACAAAATCACTTTATCACACCCTGGTTAGGCGAACTCCACAAGATGCTTATTCAATAGTTAAGTGAACTCCTTAGGACAAGTAACCTTCTTCTGTTGTATAAAACTTATGCTTAAGTACACTACACATTAGAGAACTTAGTTTCAAATACAAGTCATTGAAATTTGTGCTTTTTTAAAAATTGCACAGGATTCATAATAAAGTCATTATCATGCAGACAATGAAATATTTAATATCTGCTACATTTGCTATTGACTAAGAAACACAAGATTTCATTTGTGTTCCTTACTAGTATAGCGTGGGGTTTTATTGTACTTTTGAAATGAATTTATATTTAAATCAGTAATCTAAAGACACATAGGTTCTTTGCTTCTACAAATTTGAGATACAAAGAAGCGCTAAAATATTTTTAAACAAAGTCTGTGAGAATAAAGTTATTCAATGTTAGAAGTATGTTATAGAAAATAAAGATACATTTTTGCATTTTACAATAAACCAAATAAAGACACACAATCATTCATTTTCCCTCTTCACTTACATATAACAGCAGCTAGGTTGAAAAATATATATGCAAGAAGAATGCACCTTAAAATACTACTGCACAGAATAATAATGACAATCACTCCTTACCAAATTCAATCTTCTATTGCTAATAATACAATTGCTATATATGATAGACATGATTTACAGTGAAACTTAAGTTTGTTAGAACATGAAGAGGTTTAAATACAAAAGAAAGATCATGTAGGATCAAAGATTAAAATAATTTAACACATTACCTACTATATGAATCACTGGAGTTATAATTATGACTTCTGAAAGAATTTAGCATGGTTCAAATATAACTATTCCCTTTACTATGGTTGAAAAGTATAGGTGCTCAAACATATTATCATAGCACGTCTAAAGAAGGGGAAGTAATGTTGGCAGTGATAGCCATTTATTAATTAGATACATGTTAAAATAGCATTTGTTTTTCAGTGACAATTTAACACATTCCCAATATGTCTATTGCGCACTCCTGGAATAAAAAGTGTGTATATGCCAAATTTCAGCTCTAGTCATCAAGTAGTTTTGCTGTCTATATGGTTCATGTATGTGCGTGCATGTGCACACACAGACGCAGTTTTCATTAGATTCCTTTGCTTTATTATGAAGAATTTAAAAAAATACTTTTCACTGCTACATTGTCCACAGCCAGGGGTTCTCCAGTGCGACATTATCAGGGTAGAATATGACATTTTAAAATAATTACTTTTAAGGAAAATGATAAGGTAGCTTTAGAGCTTTTTGTGCCTTATCGGCAGAATAAAAATACCCTTTATAAAATTATTTTATTTATTAGGTACTTTCCGATTTTGTGGGTTCAGACATTCAAAATACCTTACAAAATATTATACCAGTGTTACCCAAACAATAACCGTAATGGTAAATTCCGTCATTGAAATATGTGACACAGTGTTCCCGATTTTAATTATAATTTCATGATATATTTATATATATAAATCATTTGGAGCACACCTTTTGAGCTATAATTCGATCACTCATTCCAGAGAAGAAATTGCATCTCACACAGTCACAATGTTGTGTGCTTTATTTCAAAGACCAAAAACATCTTATTTGATTCACTTAGCTGGATTCATATAAACTAATACCTAAAAGGTCCCTATAAAAAGTAATTCAGAAACTGCAATTTCTGTGTCTTTACAAATCATACTGCTGCTTCTTTTGCAAATGGGAAACTATAAACTAATTGTCTGTTTCGATTTCTGTTGTGATCAATGGCTCTGTAGTCATTAATATGGGGTCTGAGTCTCATTTCCTTCCAAATTAGCATAAGAGCAAGAAATCGCTATCGCTTGCTTTATTGAATTTTTTATGTGCAATTGATCCTAAATTTGTTTTATTTTGTTTGAAAATTAAATTTAAAAATATTCAAATTAAGTTAAAATAAACTATTAATAAATTAGTATTTAAAATTATTAGTATTAAAACAAATTATTTTGTATCAAACTTTGTATAAAATTATTGTTAATAAATTGTTTTGTATTAAAATAAATTGTTTGCTTGGTTGCTTTTTTAATAAATTCATTATGTGTTCCCTGTGTATTTTGTAAAGAGTTGAAAAGGAAAGAGAATTTAATGAATAAGATGGAATTTTCTTCAGCACGGTTATTGTTTCGGGTAAGACTGGTATAATATTTCACAAGCGAGTTCTTTTTTGTTTTTTTTTGTTGAGAATGTCCAAAGTACCATTTATCATGTGATTGCTTTGCAGCAATCACATCATTTATTATAATTTTATCATTTACTTTGGCATCAAACTAATTCCAGAGACAATTTCCTGGAACTTTTTTTCTAATTTTAACTGTTCAATCTATCTAGATTATTGTTACTATTTTCCTGAGGATGCTTTCTATGTTTTCTTTTTATAGATAATCAACATGTGTTGCATGACTTAAACTAAATTAAATGTTATGAACCAAATTTTTTCAAATATAATGATCCACACTTACACACCAATGAACAGTAGTGATCACACACGCATGTCCTAAAAAAATGTACATTTCAAGTTACTCACCGTCATACTTAGCTTCTCGATTTCTCTTTGCAATACACACAATAATCAAAATAAGGATGAGCAGGGCAATTGCAACCATCATTGCAATAAACCAAGTAGCTGATGTCAAATCCTGCGTGGCAGTACCTGAACAAAACAAAAAGAAAAGAAAGAAAAGCTTTAGAAATAATAATAGAAGTAGTAGAATTATTATTATTTCATTAAATATATTTTTTTTAATGTCCATCAAACTACTTTATCTCTGGGTGAGCAGCTAAATAGAAAATAAACATTATTATTGATACTTATCAGCATGAGATTAATAGAACTCAAGATAAGTTGTAACAATTAGAATAAGAAAGTTGAAGAACATATTTGTATATTATACATATATGGTTAATATACAAAAGGTGAGAATAATACGAAATGAATATCAAAATACTGTAGGCAAACAGTATTCTGGCTGGATATGGATTTGGATTCCACTACAGGTACACAATCTTTTATCCAAAACCCTTAGGACCAGAAACTTTTTGAAATTCAGAATTTTTCTCATTTCGGAATGGTAGTATGGATACCATATAGAGGGTAGACCAGGAGTCGGCAAACTTTTTTTGGAGGTGGGCCGGATTAGAAATGTTTTATGTATTGCAGGCCAAGGAAAATCAAAATCAAAACAATGATCACTTTAATGTTTCTCATTATCGGAATCTATACCTACATAAATTTCCATGTACTGAGAATCACTGAGAACTATGAAATTCTTTTTTTGGAGGTACAAAATTTAGTCAAATTGAGGTTCAGATTTTGTTTATATTAATGGAACAGCAGGAATGTGTAGCGTTAAAGCAGTTTTTAGCTAAAAAAAACAAAACAGATTTGTTTGAGGCCACTGCAAAAAGACTTATACCCAATTTTTCAATACTGAATTATATTGTTCGCTAATATAAGATAGATAAGAAAAAACAAAGAATTTATGTATGCAACTTCACAAATTGGAGGGCCAGATGAAATGAAGCCATGGGCCAGATTTTGTCCACAGGCAGTAGACAATTAAGTCGATTGTTAGGGAATGGCAATATCTCTACAGTGAACCGTGAAAATATTCACACCAAGTGGGGTAAATTAAGATAAGTGAAATGAGATAAAGATAGACCGTAAAATTACTGGCATACTTTTTATTTTCAAATACTAGAAAAAAATACTTTTTATTTTTGACTAAAAAAAAACACCTGGAAAACTAAACATTTTTTTTCTATGGAAAAAAATGTTCAGTTTTTGTAGCTTTTTGTGTTTTAGAATTTCTGAAAAGAGATTGTGAACCTGTATTTGCTACTTAACTGAGTTTGTTAAAATAGGCAATGTTTGTAGGTCTAAAATGCAATGACTGAAAAATAATCATTTCAAAACAATCAAGGATATTAGAAAATATTTAAATTTCATTAAAAAAGTTATTTTTGTACATTAACAAATATAAATTTAAACATCATAATACGTTTATACTTGTTAATGTAACTTCACTCAAAACATTAAGTAAAATACTTAAGGTTTAGATGGTAGTACAAAATATTTAGAGAAAAAAAAAACTAAAATAAAGATTTGCTGAAAAATCTACAATAAAAGTTAAGATTTTAAATTCATAAAACAATTTTAGGCTACAGTTGGAAAAGCATGTATAATTAAATTCAGTAAAAAAAGGAATTTCATAAATTCAGTAAGACAAAATCAAAAGACACCAATAAAATATAATGAAATAATAAATTATAAATTAACCAAAAAATGTGGAAAGTAAAGAAATAAAAATGAAAGATTGAAAAAAAGATAAGAAAAAAAGTTATTTCCTTTTAATTTGCAGCCACAGTTAAGATTCAACATCATGAACTTTTAATAGATTACTTTACCTAAATATAATATCAACATTTATTTATTCATTCTTTTCTGATTAAATTCACTCTTCCAAGTTAACACCGTTATAAAACAACCTAATCATCAAAATGATATAAACATAATTAAATGCTAAAATCACTTTATTTTAGTGTGAAAAAAAGTATACAATTTGTATATACAAGCACACATCATAACAATCATATTTACACAACATCTATGGCCTTAAACCTTTGCAGTGGTGTAATAAACATCATAATTCTTCTTAAAATCATTTACATCTGTTGATAGCACTACATATTCTGGTAATCTATTCCAAAGTCCTACTACTCTATTGCTAAATATTGCTAATATAAAGTGTGAGTAGATATTATCTAATACTAGTAAAATACCTGTTGCTTTACTAACAGTATACCTAGGGGTGGAAATTTAAAGTACTGTAGTATCTGAAAAAACTCATGGGAGTTGCCTGAAGTGACCATCCTCTGCACTTAACCAAATTTTCCACTCACAGATACTAGAAAGTGAGTTCAGTTCCACCACGTTTTACTTTCTCACCTTTCTTCTTTTCTCAATGACCAAGTTCAGCCGTTCTCCTTTCGCAAATTCTTTTTGTTTCACCCCTACCCTATTGCATATCCTGCCTTCTCCCCTATTTGTGGTCTTTGTATTGCGATTCTATTCTCAGAACTTTCAATGTAAAATTTTTATTTTTAATGTGTGACAGACGGAAATGTGCAGACACATTGCTTATTATTACTTAATCTAGAGATTATGATCATCAGAGTCTGAAAAATCTTTTTACTATTTTTCAGGTTTAAATGCAGTATCACTGCTAATAAATCACAACTTTCTTCAGATAATACTCAAAAGATTAGGACTTGTTAATTTTAAAATCTTTTACTGCCTCATAACGAATAACCAATAATAAATAGTTAGAATTATTATTTTGAAAGATTTTAACAAAGTTTAGAAAATAATATTTTAGCTAATGTTTTTTTTTCATGGACATTTTGCTTAAATTCTACCAAGACATCAAATGAAAAACACTTTTGAAAAGATCAATACAACCTCAGTCAGTCTGGTGTGTAAAGTACTAGAAAAATCAATGTGATGTATCACAATTGACAATAAGCCAATAGCAAAATATTGATTTTTATATGGTCAAACAATGTGAAATAAATCTATTTTGTATTAACATTCTCAAAGATTTTGTTTTGATCAGACAAGTTATTTTTAAAGAATACTAAGTAGATTCATTCATTCCTAGAATGATCTTTCTCACATTTAACATGGTGAAACAAAAATAAAATTGTAACAAAAATGTCCAATGCTTTATTATTTTGCACTTTGGAAATAGAGAATTATAAAGTCAGAAATTTACAATTCAGTAATTTATCAATAGGAAGAAGTTGTGAACACTATTCTCTTACTGAATTGTAAATAAATTGTTGGTATTTATAAACTCTTCTTGAAAATTATTAAATTAAGTATTTTAATATCAGTATTTGTTTGATAAAAAATTTAACTCTGCTATTGACCTAAATCATTAATAAAAATGAATTTTCATGTTAGATGCTTTCAATTAGGTTAGTGGTAATGATGCTTCGACCCTGAAATCACGCTTGACCACAGGGTCATCATCTGATGAAGGCTTTGTTGGTAGCACAGCTATTATTTTTGCAGCAGCATGTATATGAAATTATATAACAAAAAGCCCTTTTTAAATCTTTGACATCATAGAAAAATGTATGATAATACAAATGGGATAAAATTAAAAATAATCTTGGAAATTAATTTTAGTCTCTCTTAGGCAGCTTTCACACCAAAGTAGCAGGTGGCATGCCACTTGAAAACGAACCTATACAAACATATTAAAACTTTAATACTTAAGTGGTGTAACAAGCTGCACGTGCCA
>VCCN01000233.1:5949660-5963390 GCA_006491835.1 Architeuthis dux | reverse complement strand
GCAAAATTAAAGGGGTAGAAAATCTAAAGAAAAGGAAAGGGGAAACAGAAGTGGAGGGGTAGAGATTACTAGAGAACTTAAGAGAAGTAGAAATGGATTGCCAATGGAAGGGGGGGAATTCTATATATGCTATTTTGATCGAGTGACTGTTATGTTTAGTGTAATCTGGTTAAAGTAGGGATACCATAGTTTAACAGACTAAAGTTATTGAGTGGGAGAACAAACTCCACCCTACTCATACTTCAAGTGATATCATTTTGGGGTAACTAGGTTACGAGTGAACCTCTAGGCTTAAACTAGCTATAGTTAAGAGTATATCCAAACTCCTATCAAAGGTGTAAATGTATATTTCAACAAAACTTTGTGGGGAACAGGGGAAATATGTGTGTGTGTGTGTGTGTGTGGAGGGGGAGGGGCAAAAGGTGTTGGGAAAAACAATCAGAAGGATGGGGGGAGGGGGTCAAAGTTGGGTCAATTATATACACCCCCTGAAGATATGTCTGAGCAACAAGAGTAAAATAGATAACAAGTATTTACCTGTAAAACTGTGAATTGTTATACAATTTGGTGTCAAAAAGATTTAGTAATAATGTCACTTCCCTCCTTTGGAATGTGCAATGGCCTTATTTTCATGTAACAGCAACTTAAGCTCAGCAAATTGGTTGAGCAAGTTTTCAGGAGATTTTTAATGCTTAAAAAGTCAACTTATACACCACCATAGATTTTTGTAATAATAACATTTTTTATACAGTAGATATTAGTCATGATAAAATGTCTTTTACAAAAGAAAGTAATTATAATTTTAAAATAAAAATGAAAAAAAAATGAAAAAAAAAAACAATTACTTACCTCCTTCAGGTGTAGTTACATCAATGACATTACTTTCAGGTCCCTCATAATATGTGTTTCTTGCTACAACGGATAAGCTAAGTTCTGAGAAAGCGGGAAGATTTACAATAGCTGCAACTTTTTTAGCACTTCTGCGTCTTCTTCTCATTCCATCTTTCTGAATATCAATCTTTTTCAAAGAAGTTTCTCTGTGACCACGTTTCCAGAATAAAATCTGAAACAAAATAAATATTATTCAATTTCAGTCATTTGGGTAATACAACTGTTTTTCAGCTATATGATTTTCTTCAGAGTTTACACATTTGGACATTAAAAAAGGTAACTAAATACTGATAAAGCAGGACTCAAAAACACTGCTAAGACGTGGATATTGATACAGAGTGACTTCATCAATTCTTTCCTACCAAATATAGGGTCTAATCCACCATTACCATGGCAATTTTGAGATCAAGTGTCAGGGTAGGTCTTTAAATATTATGTCAATCACATAAACCTTGTGAAGAGGTAAGAATATTTTTGGTAACTTTTAATTTAAAGAGTAAACCTGTAAGCTGTAAATTACTGTATTAATAAACACACATTTTTGTTGGTTCATCATAATGTTTTGGCCAAAGTATTGTGATTGAAACAACAAATACAATAATGCTGGTCTATTTGTGGAATAATAATAATACTTCTTCAGAACCTCAGACAATACTTAAAAAACACATTATATCAACTGATGAAGCAGAGGTTACACTTAGAATGGAGATGATTTCTAGCAATAACAAGCTTTAAAATGTTGGATAAAAACTAATCTATGCAGCAATAACATATAAATATTTCAAGTTCGCATAGGTATGGAAAAAAGCTCTTAGGAGATTGGATTGACAAAAATGCAAAGAAAGATTAGACATTGAAAATTACAAATGGATTTTCAATATATAAATAATTTAAATCCATGTGGAACATTATTTTTTAATTTAGTAAATGTGAAAACACAGATGAGTACATTTTTTTTTTTATTACAAAATATCATCAAGACATCTCGAGTGTAAAAAAATACAAAACAATACCATTGTTGTATTGCTTTTCAAGGAAGTATACCTAAAGAAAAAAATGTTGGCACTTTCAGAGGTAAAATAAAATGCTCAACAATATAGCAACCAGTGCCTTTAAATTGACCCTTTCAGTTTATTCAGGCTAAGGTTAAAGGGAAAGATGAATACAACTATAACTATTACCTACCCGGTAGCCCTTGAAAACACCTTTAATCTTATCGGGAGTTGTTGACACAGAATTCCATCTAAATCCTGCAGATTTTGCAGTTATCTTATGATTAGGGTTGAGTTCAAATCCTGTTGGAGCCTCTGTTGGAGCTAAAAGATTTAAAAGAATAATAATATGAAATAAAAGGATTATATTAAGCATCAAAATAATTATAGGAACCCATTCCATATTAGATTATGTTATTCAAGACAAACCCAAATGTTGGTCAGTTTTTTAAGCAGCAGTGTTTGTCTAGAAATAATCTTAAAATAAAGTTAAGTAAAGAAAAATCAATATTTTATTACTTTATAAATCTCATACTAATATTTGAGCATTCTTTTTGTCCGTGCCTCTTCTCCACAAAAACTAAATTTACCATCCAGATACAATCTCAATATATGTGATGTTGACCTCTTAAGTTCATTTCAGGTGATTTTTGTGTCATTTTAGCACAATTTTACACCAATCAAACTAAAATTAGACATAGGAATAAATCTTTCCATGATGAAGCTCATATACATTGTGATTTTGACTTCAGAGGTCACTTGAGGTAATTTCTAGCCAATTATCAAACTTGTGGGACACAATTTCACACCAAACATACTGAACATTTGTATATGGGTACATCCTTTCACGTCGAAGGTAACAGGCTAGTTTAACCTTGGAGGTCATTCAAGTTCATTAGAGGTCATTTCTACTCAATTTTCCCAGTTTTCTGGTAATATTTTGGCTCCTATGGAACTGACATTTGGCATAATGGTAAGTCTTTTCATGTCATTTGTAGACATATCTAGCCAATTTTCTGAGTTGTTGGCCACAACTTTGCGCCTATGAAACTGAAATTTGGCATAGTAGTTATTTTGTTCACGTCCAACGTTTGGCAATGTGATTTTGCCATCAGAGGACACCATATGTCATTTCTAGCCATTTTTCTAAGTTCTTGGCCACAATTTTGCACTTAGGATACAGACATTTGGCATAGGGGTTTATCTTTACATGAGAAAGTTATAGGAAATGAGAGGTTTATCCTAGAGTTCACTCGAAGTCATCTGAGGTCTTTACTGGTCATTTTTAGCCAACAAAAGCAATTTATAGTATAATATTGAGTTTCTTATGAAGTACAAACTTTTTTTCACCTCACTATTGGTCGAGCTGATAAAATCAAATTCAATTGGGTAGATGGTAAACTTCAACCATTCTTTTATGCACAACCATCCCAGAGGTCAGTTTTGGGATTAAATTAACATTTGGGTCCATTTTGTAGCCAAACAATTACATTCTTGGAGGTAATTTATTAAGCGGGGTTAACCTGGGAAGAACCACAGACCATTTGTGATTTCATATAGGCAAAACCCCCTAAGAACTTTACAGGCATATTGTTAGAGAATGCAGAAAATTATAAAATTAACACACAGAAAGTTCTGCATTACTTACTATCTTCACCAGAATATCCTGTGATTTCTTCTGGATCACCTGGTGCAAAGCCAAGATCATTTCTCGCTCGAACAGAAATGGTGTATGGTTCATAGACTGTGTTGGTGCGAATTTCTTTCCTAGCAGGTTCATTACCATCAACATCATATTTAAGGGTTTTGATGCCTTCTTTTTCAACTGTCACTTCATATCTGAAACCAGGACCATTGAAATCAAGGGAAGACATTTTCTGAAAAAAGAAATTTAAAAAAAGTAAAATACAAGAAAAGATTTAACTGCAGATACTTGCAGTCTCAACCCTATTACTCTTTGCATTATTAGAAGAAGTGATATCATCTAACTAAGCTAACAACATAAAACTGAATTCAGATTCAGTTTTTAAATGTCAACATAAAATCGACTGTTTCGTTCAGTTCTACAAACATTATTCATTATGACAGTGGTCTCAACCTTTTTTGCCCATGCACCCTTTTCACCATATTTCAGAATGTTATCCACTCAAAAGATGCATTGTAGAATTATAGTTTGTAGAAAGATCATTATTCCAGCAGTTTAAATCTGCCCCTCTGTGGTCCCAATACCCCCATGAAACCCTAAAATCCGTGACACAGAAACACCTGGGCCCAGCTTTATAAGGGTTTCCCCCTTTAAAAATAAAAACTTCTGTTTACCCCTTCACACTCGGATTTTACACTTGAAGAAGGCCGAAGAATGGATCGGCCGAAACATTGTGTTTACAACACAAACAACAAGGAGTTCAGTCGTCCGAAGAACCATTTGAATATTAATGACCCTTCTCAAAACTATAGAAAAGAACCATTTGAATATTAATGACCCTTCTCAAAACTATAGAAAATACATTTAGATTAGTTTCATAAGTAATGAATATTGTATATTTTGGTATGTTTTAACTTTAAAATATGGCTAGTGTAAGACAATAACAATGGGAAGAGTTATCTTTGTTTATTAAATAAATAATTTTAAGATGATTTTTAAAACAAGAATTTTGTAAATTTACATTGATCAAACAACCCCTACCCAAGTATTTACTTTGCATATCAGTCAAATTTGAATAGATAAGTCTCATATTTGGGGGTTTCACTAGAGGAATGTTCTTATTACCACCCACATGAGCATCAAAACTGAATATCTACAAAAATAGACAAATAACAAGCCTGGCTGCTGCAGGATCAAACTCAACTCCCACGCCGACTGATGGTGCATTGTATTGTAAATATAATAAATAAATTAAAAGATATATAAGACTTGTCAGTTTGGGTCGTGATTTCAAATCACGGTAGGGAAATGTTAATTTTATATATCGGTTTGGTTTAATGTATAGACAGTATAGACCAGCCATGGGCAAACTGCGGCCCGTGGGCCACATGCAGCCCTTTTGACTTTCTGAATGGCATGTTTAATTCCATGAGGAAAATAACGTTTTATTAAAATTTGAAAGGGGAACTTTTTTTGAAGAAATGAGAAAATTCCAGGATAAGTAGACAAATGATTACTTCTTTGTTGAAGTAAAAAAAACAGATCAATGTGTCTAATATGTTCTGAATCCCACTCCGCATTTAAAGAAATTAACGTTAAGCGTCATTACACTACTAAACATTCCGGGTTTGATAAATTTAAAGGAGATATCAGAAAGCTTAAAATTGAAACACTAAAGTAAAGAAATAGATCGGTAGCCTAAATACGCAAACTATGTTATTAGCAAAAAAGTTCCTAACATTCTAAAAATTATTCTGACGGTGAATTTGTGAATTTGTGGCCCGGTTTATGATTAGCAATATCTGATATGGCCCACTGCTAGAAAGGGGTTGCCCATGCCTGGTATAGACAAACAGTGAAGAGTTTAATCCCCTAAATTAGGTGAGGATTGTTGTTACATGGGAAAAACAAAGTCAACTTGGACTGGAGTTTGACAATTATGAAAAATATGAAGTGATTGACTTACATTCCATACAATGACCAAGTACTTCTTTTTGTTAGAAAGGGTGTGAACGTTAATCGGATGTGAGTCCGGAACAGCTGGGCTGGTGGTGCAAATGGTGGATGCAGGTTCACTAGGTGCTCCTGTACCTTGACTGTTCACACCTTTTACACGGAATGTATAGTTTGACCAAGGGCTTAATTCAATTTCCCATTCTTCAACTTTGTAGTCTGTACGACCAGCTTCATGCCAAACTGAATCAAATGAAGTCTTGAATTCCACAATATATTGAGTGATTGGGGAAAAGTTGTTTCTGCCTTCTTTCCAAATAATAGTGGCTCGGTCCGGATGACAGGTAACATCTACATCAGTTGGAGGATCAGGTGGGCCTAAAGAAATAGATGAAAAAAAAAGAAAATATATACATATTTTTATATATATAAAAGCACACATGCAGAGACAGAAAATAGCATTTATCTATAAAGCTAACAGTTACTTTGTCATTTATTTTTCAACACATTCAGTCACTTCACGCACACGTGGCATGTTGCACATGTGCGTCTATTCCACATTTTTATTTATGGTAATATAAATAGTTATGGAAATGTGCTAGACTCAGTTTCTGCCTTGCAGCACTGAACAGAGGATGTGCTTATTTTGTTGCGCTGTATGCTATCCAAAATTAAATTAAAATATTTAAAAAGCATTTCTTGGAAATGCCAAAAAATAAGATTATACTTCTCAACAAAAAAATCAAAGGATAAAGAGTAAAAAACAACAATTGAGGAATGAGAATATGTTTAAAAATCCTCTTTTCCAATTTTTCCTTCTCTAACTAAAATTAAAGTGTTAGCTGTCTTTTTTTCGTTTCTTAAAACATTTCCAACTTGATTTTTTTTCAATCTTTATCATCAATACTATTGGATGAAGTAATTGTAACATTATTTTAATTAGATTTGACTGGTTTTTATCTTCATCTTAATTTCAGTTGTTTTAATATACAACTTTCAATTCAGGCCGCTGTTTCTATGGCAAAGAATAATGGTGCGGTTGGATAATAAAGAATAAGCCTTTGGTGAGAATCGAATTCACACCCTCATTGCCAGAGTGAGCCTAGTTTACGCCTAGTTGCTTTTACCAATCGGTCACGCAGTTCCTACAATTTCATTATAGATAGAAAGAAAATGTAAGCACATGTACAAATATAGAAGAGAAGGTAGAGAATCTTTCATTTGTTTCTTCTCCTACCTTTCTCCTTGATAACCTTCCCTTCTACTCTTTACCAGTCTAGTTGTTTGTTCCCACTCTCTCTCCGTTCACATTCTTCCCACTCTCTCTTTTCGCAGACTTTCTGATAATGCAGATATACAAAGAAATACATACAGACTGATACAATTACCTTTGACTTTAAGTTCAGCACTTTTGGTATCATTATCAAGACCATTCGAGGCCACACAGGTATAGTTGCCGGAATCTTTGTTGGATAAATTAGAAATGATAAGATTATTATTTGGTTCTTTCTTGATGTTCGGATTATCCAAATCAATTAGTACGCCGTCTTTATACCAGTTGATTTCCAGATTTTGGAATTCAAAGGAATCTGTGGTAGCATGGCAGGTAAATAGAGCAATCTTGCTAACTATAACTACCATATCCTCAGGGGCTTCCACAATCATTGTCTTGGCTGAAAATAAATGATATTTAAGAATATAATATACAGTGCAATACAGTATTCATAAGCAAACATGCCATAATACATGATTATATAAAACAGTTAGAAGTTTCAAAGTTTCCTATTTTAGTTATGATTGTCAATAATAAAACCTTATATTGAACACTTCAATGTTTTTTCAGGTGTATAAGAATTTATACGACAGCAAAATATGAAAAACAAATATTTTTCATTAAAAATCTCCCCTTTTTTTTTGTGTATTGTATTTTTCATTTTTAATTCAATGATAAAATCTTTTTTTAATCAAACATGCAAAAGGTGAATTCCAATCAAAATATACTATCCTTATGCCTGCAAGTACACAAATCTATGTGTGTTTAGTTTTGTCCTGTGGATTTTATGTGCCTTCTTCCTAAAGCTAGTCTCCCTTTGATTTGTCATATTAAAAAGGAGTAATTTTGACTATGTTAATCCTGGAGTCAAGTTATCATTATAGAGTGCAGTCATTTAGCTGGCTATAAAAAAAACATAGTGGCAAGCAAGCAAACAAACATTTATTGTCTTTATAGTATTAGATAATAATATGCTGACAACATATAAATTATTTATGTTATCATTTTATATTGCACCTTACAGAAAACTATGAAAAATGTCATATATTTACATATATAAAAAATAAGCTGGTAATTGTTGATATTACATGTTAATTGGTTTAAAATAATATTAAATGATCTTTCATATATGTTTATGAAAAAATTTATCACATTAATTTGAAATTCCAGACCCCTCAGAGACATATCATACATATTGACTTACTTCTAACGGCTAATTCTCCAGTGGAAGCACTTGTACCAAACAGGTTCCTGGCTCGACAAGTGTACTCTCCAGAATCTGTAGGTTGCACATCCTATAAAATTAGAAAGCAACAATATACAGAAAATTGTAGAGTATAAGCTTTTGAACATAATAGAAAATATTAGTAAAAACCATTTCATGAGTTTATTGGAATAAATTGAATATGAGTAATAATTAATGGTCAAACAATTTGCTTGCAAGCTCATCTTTTGGTCAGCAACTGTATAAACTCAACTGTTTAATAAATATTAAATCATATAGGTATAAAATGCTTTGCTTTTTTATGTCTATAATGAACTAAGTATCCGCACAATATGCTTAATAGCAAACAATCAAGTCACAACTGTTCAAATTTCAACATCTGGTGCTGTATACCTGTTATATTCTGGTTGATATAGTAGAACTGTCAAATGAAGACGTTGACAACTTGTGTTCAATAAAGTATTTATATTTACATTAAGTACATGCAAGGAGAATCCTGCTAGGCTAACTGATGCCCAGCCCCAATCGAGCTACTGTTTATAACCCACCAGGATGGACGATTCCATTCTACAGATTAGGTTAATACACAATATCCTTCTCCTTTTAAGGGAGTACCGTTGCCTTTTTGGGTTCAACTCCAAAAATTCAGTATTCATTCGTCTTCTCTTGCTTCATCTGGGTTCCGTAACAAATACTGTTAGTGATACTGCTGGAGCTGGCACCCGGAAAGTGTCACACAATAAATCCAGGGGCAATGTTTTTTTGTTGCATGGTGCCTCCACTTCAAACTTTCTCGTCCTAATCTGATTTAAATGTCTCTTATGGAGATAGTCTCTCCCTTGTATTATGTACGTCATTTTTCGTAGTCATTCCCATTTTTGTTTTCCAGCTCTATAAATACGAAATAAAACCGATTCGCCGTCTTGACGTTATTTTTTTACATTCTCCAAATTAGGTTAATACACAACAATACCACATTTATTGCCCAAGGTTTTTGTTAGAGGCACACATGCATACATGCAAATAAATCCATCAACATGGAAAGACTCAATCTATAGTAAAACATGTTCAATCTTTACTTACTGATATTCTCAGGTTTCCTGATGGCAATATTTCATGTCTCTTACTTTTAATCAACTGATCCCGCCGAAACCAAGAGATGGCTGGAGTTGGTTTTCCATCTGCTTCACATATCAATGTAACGACGGAGTCCATAGCAACTTTGGTAAATACTGGAACTTCTTTCACAAAGAAAGGGGGAATAACTAAAAAGAAAGAATAATTATAAATTAGCAAGTATTTCTATGATTATGTGACCAAGTCGAAGCTACAAAGTGTCTAATTAGAAACTGAAACTATAGAACTATAAAAACAGCATAAGATACATAGAGAGCCATGGAAAGAGCAATGCTAGGGATAACTCTAAGAGATAGAAAAAGATCAACATGGATCTGAGGGAGGATTAGGGTGGAGGATATCATACAAATAATTAAGCAGCAAAAATGGAGAGGCTGGACACTTGGCATGAGGAAATGACAACAGATGGAGCAAAAGACTAACTGATTTGTGACTGTAAGTAGGAAAAGACCAGACACATGCTGGAGAGATGAGATAGAAAGGTTTGCCAGTATAACGGATACATATCAATTATGTATTTTGAACTCAAACACAAACACTCTGGTCATTGAGTGAAATCATTGACACACATATTTTCCATGGAACACCTAGGTTTTAGATATTTCCTGAACCTATTATCTGCCTTTAAGTGCCTTGCAGATAACCGACTCACAGGACATGAAAATATCCACTTGAATTGTAATTCGATACACATTACAGATTAAATGGACAAGAACTACACCGAAAAGCTAACATTTACACCAGCCTCACACCTTCCACTTACTTTCTCCTATAAGAAAACAAACTCATTTCGATCTTCATCCACTCTTAGTTCTGTTGCCAGAAAAACTAAGGTTGGTCCAAAATTTACCAAAGAGATGCGCACCTCTCTTCTATTTCAAATTACATATGTACACATTCACACCTATACACTCTCTTTCTTACACACACGCTAACATCTTCAACAAGCGAAGGACCTTTTAATGCTATTAAGAAAGTAGTAAACCAAACTTTAAAAAAATATTCTTCTCTATAGATGAGATAACTAACCTTATTGATAACATGCTTTCTGTAAATAAATACATTTCTTATTATGTTACATCCTCATCATATATCTTTATTTTACTGCAATATTAAATGTGCATCACTGCATTATTCCTTTTACTACTGCAGGAAGAAACAGAGAAGGAACGACTAATCCTTTTCCGTGCACATCACTAACCATAGCCTTTCTACCTCTCTCTATCATTGGCACCTTAACACATAGTCAGTAAAGCTATTACTCTATCTATATTTCTCATAGCAACCAGACTCTTACTACTACTACGACCATCACCTTACTGTTACTACTCATTTGTTTATATTGTAAACTTTGTATTCCAAACTGTTTGAATATTAATATAACAACTACCACTTATTATAACTGATAATCCTCTTGTTACACCGGTAAGACAATCGTGATCATCATAGAAAGAGATGGGAAAGGCCTTTATCCAGCAGTGGACTTATATTGGCTGATGATGATGATATATATATATAGCAAACAATGACTAATATGAATGACAAAGAGAACATTCTTAATCTCATGTATTGTTCCTGGATGAAAACGTGTTTCATTTAGTTTGAAACCGTCCACCAAAACTGTCAGCATAGTTTTCTTCAGTTTTTAAGTGATGCTGGCTGGCTATGTATGTGTCACGCATACAGGCTGCACCAATGGATCTAGAGTGCTGAAAAATTACTTATGTCTAGAAAAAGTGTTTTTTTGAAAATTCCCCCAAATAAGTTTTCTTTTTGGAGGGGGGAATTTACAATGTAAGTGTATGCTAAATTGATCCCTTAGTTTGTGACCAGCAGCATTTCAAGCTTGTTTTTTTTTTTTAAATTCGGGCTTTTTAGTGACCCAACAAAAGGTGTGAGAAGTAACTTATTCATTGATCACCCCCTTTTCTAATTTCTTAATTGACCACTCCCAACACGGCATGCTGCCAAAAGCTGTTGATCGCACATTTTCTATTGACTGACTACACAGCAAATTAATAAAATGGAGATAAACTAAGCAAACAATGGCAGCATTTTACATGTCCTATATGGAGACCCAAGCAAGAGTGCTGCAAACACATGGTAACCAAGTGCTGAAAAGCAACAAGAACACATAGGAGCACCATCCAGCTTCCAAAATGGATGTCTGAAGAAGAATGTTATCTCGAAATATCAGAAACAAAGAATTCACAAAAAACACCTATTAAAATTATACATAGATGCAGAGAGATTAAAATGTGTAATATAAATGCCAAGATTTAGAGGGACCAGGAATTTCCACTGGTGGTTTCTGGGAGGTAAAAACCACTAAGATAAATAAAATAAACAGAAAGTGATGAAAATCACCTACAAAGAAGAAAGGATTGTGCTGTGTCAAAATGATATACCACTATTATAGCCAATCCAGCACAAAGACAATCTAGGAACTAAATACACAACTTGATTTTTGTCAGTATGTCAAAATATCTTGCCACGGTAAATCCACAATTCAATTTGCCGAACAAAACTGTTCAAGATGGCAGACACTTATTTTAATAGTCACTGGACGCCACCCATAAAAATAATGAACAACCATGTTTCAAGGGCGCTAACTCGTAGCAACTAAAAAACAAGGGCGATAACTTCAGCACCTTACATAGAAAATTAATCTAACTAAAAATACTTAACAAATGGTATTACAAAAACTGAAGCAAAAACATTGACATACATTCACAATGTGTCTATTGAAGCAAAAAGAAATTGAAGTTCAGCTTAATTTATGACTTAACAAATTTCCAGTCAATATCAGACCAGATTTGTGGTTAATTGATCTATAAACAACGAGCAAGCATAGGGACATTCCAGAGAGAGATTTGGCTAGCCACAATCAAGAATTTTTATCCAAGGAATAATTTGACCAGCCTCACTATACTTCAAGACAAAGACTGACAGCATCAACCAGTAGTCCTTTATCTAAATGCTTTTACTAATAAGACATTAAATTACATTGTTATTTCTAAATATAATATATAAAAAGATTGCATGGGGGAGTTCTTTCTAGGAATAAAAGAAACCAAAAACTTACCAAGGACATTCAAGTAGAAATCAGCCCAGATATGACCATTCTCATTTGATGCATTACACTGAATGACTTTACTATCTTTTTTAGTCAAATTGTAAAATGTCAACGTATTATCGGTGAATACTACAGAAGATTCAGCTGGGTCTGCAAGAAAACAAAAGAAATGAGTTATGAATCATAAGAATATGAGCAGTTTCATGAATTCCTTCAATTAATTTACGATTAAATAACAATATCTATAGAGTTTATAAAGTACATACAATAAAAGGTCTATAACAAACAAGGCTATCTTTATATAGAATAAACAGAAGGGTATGACTATGAAATGTCCTTTCCTGAATAGTTAGATGAATGATGATTTCAAAACGGAACAAAAAACGGTAAATATTCAATTAAAATATGACCCATTTGAAACAATAACCTTTTTCCAACGATCCTCTAATGATAATATACCATCTCTATGAAATTATTTAGGTTTAGTGGTCACAAATTCAGTTAAGCACAAAATATGGCTCCCTTATTATTGAACCATTTATTACGGATAAATGTTCAAATGTGCTTGAAAAGATGATAATCTGTGGGAGAAATGTCAGGTGAATATGGAAGATGCTGCAAAACTTCATATCCCAATTCTTTAAGCTTAGACACAGTTTTTGAGTGGCACGCGTGTTTCAAGGCTGGTAGGCTGTTTGTTCAAGATGACGACCAATCATCAGCAAAACACCAGAAAATGTGGAAAGAATTTGTAAACTCATCCATGAGAACCGTCACCAAACAACCCATCAAATCAGAATGTTCGCAAAAAACCTGACAAAACATTTCCAGGGTCTCGATAGCAGATTTGCCAAGCTTCATGGAAGATTTGATGCTGGCATGTTGCTCGAGTTTGACAGACATCATAAAGATTGCAGAGATGTTCTCACACAATGTCACAAAACCTTGCGTAATATGAGAACATGAGTAGATAACATGAAGCCTATTTGCAGACTGACCCAGTAGGGTAGAGAACAATGAGCTTCAGCTGCCCGCGCATTTCCATTTAACGATACAATCACAACACATAGAGTCCGGGAACTTTCCAGTACCGCCTTGTAGTGTACTTTGTTACCTGGCAGCCTCATAAATATATCAATAGTATTGTTACATTAACAGTTATTAGTTGAATGCTTCAAATAGAAGACAAACTTACCTTGAAAAGGTTTACCATTGATAAACCAACTAACTGTTGGTTCTGGTCTCCCAAGAGCCTTGCATGAAAATGTTACTTCTTCTTCTACTCCTTTAGTGACATCTACTGGTTCCACTTCCCAGTATGGACGGGCTTTACAAAAATAAAATAAAAATTATTAATAATTAAAATATTACTTGACCACTGACTGTTATCCATACAAACAAAAACATCTATTGGATGATTGATATTTCATTAATTTCAACCACCTTTGACCTGGAAAAATAAATCACTAACCTAGCATCCCATAAGTTCTAATGATGCCTGATTAGTGACTTTCCTTTACCAAATCTGTCATTTTTGA
>VCCN01000233.1:5899736-5923162 GCA_006491835.1 Architeuthis dux | reverse complement strand
TGCAGTGAGTGGTAGTCCTTCAAATACGCTTGTAAACCATTCCTCTTATAGTCTTTCATATACAGTATTCTAGAATTTATAAAATTTAATAACACAGTTCATATATTTGAAATATTAATAAAACAGAAAAACATAGACCAACGTAACATAATGGAGCCAAGAATCACCAAATAATAGAGGAGTTATTTAACCATGTTGGATTCAACAGAAAGTTAGAATTCAACATGTACAAAAAAGATTTCATCATAAAGTATTTTTTTATGCAAGTTCCTGAAAAAGAATTTAAATTCAAACAGACTGAAATGTTACTTATAAGGCAAAACATGGTATAATAATATCAATGTACAAGTGTCACAATGATAACCTTTTCAAAGGCTTAAAATCAAAGCTGAAGTAGACAGACATAACAATCAAAGTGAGGAAAATGAGATTTCTTGATCATTGATTATTATTTTAGTAGATTGCTGTTACTTCAAAAATGTGCAAACCATGAAGGCTCAAAGTGCAAAAACTGATTCAGCCAACTGGCAGATTCTATTAGAGCCAGTTAAATGCCACTGTTAGTTATAAACTTTTAATTCTTCTGTTAATTAAACTTTGGTGAGTAATTTATTAGTAGTGAATTAGATAACAAAGAAAAAATACTTACATGATGCGTTAACTTGTATAAATACAAGTAGAAGGAAAGATAATACACTACTGCTTATCCTTGGTAACATGGCTGAGCCACTTCTGCCCTACTATAAGGCCGCTATCATCCTAAAATAGAGAAAAGAAAAAATATTAAATTTGTGTTCGGTTATAACAAACATAAACATGTAAGAAAGATAGGCTTTATGACTGACATCAACACAAATGAAATGTTCAATTTAGCCATTCCCTCAATTTAACCAACCTTGACGAGTTGATTTATGAATATGCCAAGAAAATAATTGTGAGTAGTAATTATATAAATATCATTTTATCTTAGCCAATCCTCTTTCACTATAGAAATTCACAAAGATAGATTTAATAATACAATAAAAGTATACATATACATATAAAAGTAATATTTGAGTCATATTATAAAAGGAGAATTCAATAGGAAATCAAATTAACACAATAGCATTGCAGTTGGGATTTAGTTTCTGATCCATTTATATAATGTCCATTTTTTGGCATCCCAGCTGACAGTATTTACATCACTGCCATTGATATTTTGAAATGAAAAGGAAAAACAAATCTTTTTCCTATAATGTTATAATTCCACTGCCTTTTCTGTAAATGTTCCGACTTAAAACAATCAATTCTTAAAATGAAGTTAAAAACAATGAAAATCCACATAAAACACTGCTATTGATATAAGTGGCAGCAACCTTGAAATGGAATAGCTTTTATTTTAATACAATAACAATCATTTATAAAGATCCAAACTTATACAAGTATCGAAAAAAAAGGCGTAAAGCCAATATAGTGTTCAGCTTTTGTTTTACAACAAGTCTTAATAGAGACAGTGTGCACCCTCTTCCCCTCTCTCCCACACTCCAGTGTCCTGTACCCGGCTACCACCCCAACCTTCATGACTGAGCCTAACAAAATAAACAGCTGGTCAGTGCGGGCTTCACTGTAATATCCAGATGTTTTGTCTACAATCATAGTGTTGTTAAGATATTTTTGTTAAGGTCAAAGTTAACAGATTGATTAAGCTGGTAAAAATAGTATTTACATTTAGTGATTTCACCAGGCCAAACCTTTGTGAGTTACAAATAAACAGTAGGATTCTCCATATTTTTTGCAAAGTTATTAGCTTATGAATTACTATATCTTACACTTAAATAATACTAATCAAGTTCTATTTCTCAAGAAATTGTTTATACTCTTGGATATTGTAAATTTCACAAGTGCACAAAAGAGTATCATGGACATATAGAGCTATGGTAGAGTGTGAACATTTAAGTCCAAAATTGACTAAAATTTATCAAAAAGATCACTTGTTTTTATGGACAAGAGAAATATAGTCATTAGTAAAGAATCACTTTTTGTAATATTCTTAGCTGCAGTTTCAATTCATGACTAACATCTCAAAAGCAAAACTAGTATAAGCTTATATAAACATTTCCAAATGTCTGTACACTGTAAAGATGTTCCAAAATCAGTCATTTAGACATTGATCTCTATTAATCTTGATTAGTTATATATAGACAAAAGAAAAGTCTTTTAACAAGTCTGGCACAAGATCAAATTTTAAGAACTACAAATTTTAAACACTACATTTTTCACTGTACCATGAGCAGATTTACTATATAGATTTACACAAAATAATTTCGGCACATTTTCCAAGATAATTTACTACCCATCAGATCATTTGTTGTCATACAGATTTTACTGCATTTGAGATGGTGGTTGCTTCATTCTTTTGTGAGAAAATAAAACCAAAAGATTAATACTTCATATAAAAACTTCCAGTTAATCAGAACTTTACTCCTCTCTTCAAAAGCAGAAGAGACAAAAGATTTTTGTAGGCAGAAATATTCATTTTTCTGAGTGTGTAGTATATGATTGCTTTTGTTTAGCCTATTTTAAAAAGAAATGATGTATATATTTGTTCCTTGTGATTAAAAAGCAACCTTTTAATTCAGATTACTCAAATTGCTTATGGTCTCTTTTGTTGACTCTTTTAAAGTGTCTCAGCAAAAATGAAAATCTTTAACTCATAAGAGGTAAAACCCATAATACATGGGACCTAATTCAAAATGCATATTAAGAGAAACAATGTATTATTTCTCAGAATAAGTTCTAGGAAGCTAAATTAATATGAATCTATAAAACCTTTCTATCTCTGGACATGTTGAATCTTTTCACAGGGTAATAATAATAGTAATGATAGATATGATAATAATGATGATAAGAGAAAGATAATATTGTTACTGATGATTATATGGATATAGTTGTTAATACTCTCAAGGATAGGATAGAAATAATACTAATAATAATAGCTGTATAAAACTAATAAATTGTCAGAACTGAATAAAATATTTCTTTTCATCAAGAAATAAGAGTTTCATTAAATAATCGATAATTTTAAAATTACAATAATAATTCTTTGGTGTTGAACTCCAAAGCAAAACATAAACACAATTAACCTTGCTATGTAAGTATTAAATTCAGGTCATCTAATTTCAAATGATTGGTTGCATATGAAAAGAGGAAGCCTGGCCTATGGGACACTTGATATAAAATAATATTGTCATCTTAACAAGCCAGCCATATTATGAGAATCTTGTGCTGTATCTTGTCTTTTCCCCCTTCTCCTTCTTCTTTCTATTGATTTACTATTTTGCTAGTAATATTTTCAAAGTCTTATAGGATATGGGTTCACATGTAAAATGTCCAGATGTAAAATAATCAGGTTTAAAATGAAGCTGCACTACTTACACTGTGGAGAAATTAAGTAAATGACAATACTGAATGTGGGGTGGGAGAAAAGTTTTTGAATTACCCAAATAGATCAAAAGAAAATACCAAAGTAAGAGCCGCCACGTTACATAGATGTTATCCCAGCATTAACCCCCTAAAATATAAAATGTTTATAGTTTAATCCTCAAATTTGTATTATCTACTGGATTCTATGAAGAATCATTTCTCTCTCAATTTTATATCTAAGTAAATCCATTTAAAAGTAACAACTGCATATAGGGACCAAAATTCATGATCCAGATATATTAGATGAATCCACTGTATATCCATATTTTTGTCATCTCTGCCACTGATATTTCGAAATGAAAAGGAGAAACAAATCTTTTTCATATAATGTTGTAATTCCATTGGCTTTTCTGTAAATGTTCTGACTTAAATCAATATTAAGTCTAAAATAATGAAAAATTCACTTCAAACACTGCTATAGATGAAAGTGGCACCGACTTTGAAATGCAATAGCTTTTATTTTAATACAATAACAATCATTCTTTTAAAGCATCAAACTTATATTAAGTTTAAGAGGAGGTTTAAAACATTTTGGATGTAAAACCAACACATCCAAATGTTTGATTTAAAAATTTCAGCATGCAGCAGCAGCAGAAACAACAACAAATAAATGTCGCTTATGTGGAGACAAGGATGAAAAATGTAGCAAATTGACTCAGAGGGAGTACATGACTGAATAGGAATGGTGATTCACTTGGAATTGTGCAAAGACTTATGTTTGACCATCCAGACAAATGGTATAAGCACAAACCAGAAGCTGTCTAGAATTGAAAAGAGTAAGATCCTTTCAGATTTTGAAATTCAAATAGATCACTCTATCCAGACCAGGAGTGGATCTAGACATTATAAACAAAGACCAGAAAATTTGATGAGTGGATGTGACTGTTCCAGCAGACTACAAGGATAAACAGATACTTTTAAATAAGCAGATGTCTATGCAAGACAAGAAAGATATATAATGAAATAAAAGTCCAAGTTCTACTAGTTAGAAAATGACCAAATCGAAATAGAACTCTGATCTGAAATCTTTTTTTTTTCAAATATTATTCAAGTGGGAGGGAGTAGGAGTTAAGTTTATGATGACAAGCCTCTTGAATCTCTGGCATAGAATCTTTGTATTGTCACCCATCAGCCCGCTGTTGCACTAATAAGATATAAACACATAGTAAAAGAAGCAATAAGTACTAAGTTAATTTTAGCATCTTATTTACAATATTTATTAGATAATTAACTTTAAGAAATTCAATTTAAAGAAAGAAAGAGAAGATTGTGCTGAATTATTCCAGATAAAAGTTTGCTGAGTAATCCTACTTAATTAATACCAAACATTTCTTTTAAATCAATATTTTATCTTAGAGAAGACTATCCACTTTTACTGTATTCTGGATATAGGCTCGAACAGGAAATTATCATAAATTCTGCATCCACTTATACACCTTTAAAATGCTCAGTAAAGAATTAGGATCATTCGATAACAAATCCTTAATTAAAAAGAGACATTAAGTAGCTAAATTCATTTTTATGTCTGACAGGCTCAATGATACTAAAAATAATCACTAAATAGGAAATTATACATGTTGAAGTTTGCTTCAATAATAGCAATAAGCATTTAAGATCTTTTGCTTCATTTTTTTATATTAATCTCACATTCAAATTTGCTTGATTGAATTAAATATCAACACAACCATTTAGTCCAGGATATAATAACTTCAAGTAAATAGTCATATTTGCACCAAAGTTGGAAGAGGTATATGTATTCACTCGTGTCTGTCGGTCTGTCAGTCTATTTATCCACAAAATATCTCCTAAAGTTCTCAATAAGATTTTCTGGAGGGTTAAGCCATGGGGTAAGAAATGATTAAATTTTGGGGCAACCAGGATTTTCCTTTTTTGATTGAGAGATATTTTTTCTTTCTTTTTTTCCATACATCTACGTATTCATTCATGTGTGTCCACACAATATATCTCAGGGTTCTCAATGAATTTCAATGATATTTTGTGGAAGGGTGGGCCATGGGTTAAGGAAGAATTGCCTAAATTTGGGGTGGATTCAAGAATTCTTTATAGTTACCTCCCCTGCATTGTAACTATATATATATGAACTGATTTTCATTCAGTTTTTAGTGACAATGGTGTTGGCAAAGGTATGCACTCTCGGAGTGGTTTATAATTACTAATGAGTTAAATGATAATCAGTTGAATAATGGTCTCCCAATAATAAATTAATTCCAATGTGTTAAATATAAAATTGGGGTCAATATTCACTGGTTAGTAGTATACTGTAAAAAACATTTCTAATAAGCTTCATAATAAAATCATCATAGTTTTCAATGCAACAGACAAGAAATAAAGAATTAACATTTTTTAAAACTTATATTAATATTTTAAACATTCACCAATGACTTATATCAAGGTGATATTAAATATTATATTTAAAATTTTGTATATGATTTTATTACAAAGTTTTCATTTGAGCAATTATTGATAACTAGCATAGTACCCATAAAAAATGATGGGATTATCTACTTTTGGATAAATCACACAAATTTATATTTTAGTATAAATGTATTCATTGCATACGAAAAATGCATACCTCAAATGAAATTTACTTTTCTATCGATTTTCAACAACTTTTCATATTTTGTTTTTTAGGGCAGCTGAATTGGGTAAAAAACAAATTTCATTTTTAATATGAGAAAAATATCAGTTTTATTTATGAAAAATCAGAGATGCCTATATTTGTTTTCTGTCCTACTACAAAGATATCATCATCAGCAGGTAGTAGTGATGTAGACGCAAACACAGACACATAGCTGTGAGATTTAGCATACGCAAACGCAGACACAATCTTTGCTTTACCCACTTCCTCTCTTTCTGTTTGTTTTAGTATGACAGAAACAACAAACAAGCCATCAAAAAAGGTGACATTGGCTTTTACATAAAAAGATTTTCAAATACTAATGTACCCATACTTTTACAAATATAAGTCTGTATCCCAACACAGTTATTAGCTGAATTTTGATCTGAAATTTTCACTATAATGTTCAATCTATGTGATTAATGGTGAATCGTTGGGTTACGTGCATTGACAAAGAATGGGATTATGTCGAAAAATAAATATTTGTTGCATAAAATAAATGCTTTTTTTATCATTAAGCAACAGACTTATTGATGTACTTAAATATATAAAAATTTTAGCCTGTGTGCCTATATTAAAACAAAATATTTAGAAGTCCACAAACTCTCATACAATTCACAGGTATGATGCACCAATGCTTTGCCATTCTCATAAAAGTGCTAACATTAATTAATACGTACCACTAGTTCCTAATTCTAAAATCAGAACTCTTTCACTTGCATCAGTTATCATGAACATTGTACTTACAATCTACAGCCCAATGCTCTAACAATACAAAACACTCATGGTTGGTTACCAAGGAAAAATATCAGTAGCTTTATCAGTTGCACCTGCACAATAGAGAAAAAAAGCTTTCCCTCCTCACCAAACCATTGTGAATTATGGTGGCCACTTCTGTCAGCACGTAATGGTCAGACTGAGAACAGCAGGAATATCTTCAACAAACTTTTTCTCATGATAACAGTGAGCTACTCTGTATTCAACACACTGGAGCCAAAGAAATCATCACATCAAATTTCAGCAAACATTAAATAGGAATGTATGATGAAACAAAAAATTTCTCTCTAAAACAAAACATTAGCTAAATTGTTTTAATCCATGGGAAAACATTTTTCTAACAGTTAGTCAAGTTATTTGAGAAACATCTGTCCTATACGAGAACAAAAGGAAGGTGATGGCCAAATAAGATGAGGATAAACAAATCACACCCTCAGCACAATATATCATGGTATATTAATTAATTTTGCTTAATATCAGTGTTCTTTATTTTGTGTTGGTGATGTTTGGTAAAGGTAGTACTGTTTATTTTTCAAAGCCAAAAAATAATTCCATAAAAAACAAAAAACAAAAAAGAAGAATTGTGTGTGCATACATATATATAGGTCCGCTCAGATGGTGTAATGGTTAACACGTCTGTCTCACACGCAGGTTCGATTCCTGGTATGAGCGAAGAGTGTGAAAAACTCTTCATTAGGACACATTTCCCTGTGCACTCAGCAGCTAATTGAGTACACTCTTAGCTGTGTGATTAGGGGGAGGTATCCTTTTGGTGGACTTGCATCCTGCCAAGGGGGTGGTCATAAAAACTTGTAAGAATAAAGTCCTGGTCTCGACCAGACTTGAAACTTGCAAGGATCACTAAGCTGACGCATGCAACAGAAACCGGGTCTTCGTCACTGGGTGTATACTCCATTGGGAGTTGTCTCTCAAAGAGACGGACGCTTTACTTACATGTATATAAAAATTTAAATGAATGAATATGATCTTCTGGAACCTCCTAATTAAGAATCGCCTAAAGTCATTTCCTATTTTATATTATTTTGGATTTATATTATAATTATTTGCAAATGAAAAAATAAATAAGACCACTCTATAATTAGCATTTAATATACCCAGGGTTATCCTTCTTGAGAAATCGTATCATTAAATATAGATTATTGGAGTGAGTGTGAACGCTGAGTCCACACTATTATTAGGTTGCAAATTGGACTGGAAATTGCTTTAATCTCTAAATTAGAGTATTTTAACGGTATTGCACTAACTAAATTCTCGCAATTATATGCCATTTTTGCTGTGTTATGGTAACAAAAATACAGATATTAGATCATTATAATATAGATAATCTTTTTCGCAATTGAAAAACAAAATCTTTACGCATTATGATATATAGTGAAAAAGACTACCTATCCTTTAACTACTAGTTACAATCAATATAGGTGTGGTTATCACTCAATAGAAACCATCATGTGACCAACGTCTTTTAGCAGCATGTCATGTTTAAATTTTCAGCCCTGTAAACTTCCAAACAGGCCGCTGTTTGGAAGTTTTTTGAGAAAAATATTATATTTTGCAACCACATCTGAAAATTCTTTTGCCAAAAATCTTTGGCTATTTGAATTTGAATACCGATAATAGTGAGTTTCAGTTGATTAATGTTCATTTCATTGAATTTTGGATTTATACGTATTGCGCAAGCACATTTTTAGCACTGTACATTTGACCCCGCTAAATCACAAAAAATCTTAGCTGAAATATTTCTAGATCGATTCTCCATCCCAAAATACATAAAAATACCAGAAATTGTAAATTTGGATTGATTAATATGGGTTTTATTGAGTTTTGGATTTATACACACTGTGCATGCGCAATTTGGGCCTTAAAATCGAAACTGTGGTCTGTACACAAAACATTTAGTGTGGCCGACCGCACCTGTTAGTTATGACGTCATTTGTATGAGGTCAACAACGATTGAAGGAACCCTGAATGGAGTATTTTGGAAGCTGACTTGATCTGTTTGGTACAACAGTTGGAGCTTGAAGAGGGTTGGATCTTTCAACAAGATTCAACCCGAAGCATACAGCTAAAGTAACTCACGAATGGTTTGTTCAGAACAATGTAGGGGTGCTTCAGTGACCTAGTCAATCTCCTGACTTGAATCCTGACTTGAATCCAATTGAAAATTTATGGCAAAGCTTGAAAGATTAAATTCATCCAAGAAACATTGATGATTTGAAGGTCGTTTGCAAGGGGGAGTAGGCCAAGATTTCAAAAGAATGTTGCGAAGGTCTTGTAAGGGGTTAGGAAAAACATCTCTGTGCAATAGTTGCAAACCAGGGCTATGCAACTAAGTATTAAAATATGAAATCAATGTGTCCGAATACTTTTTTCCATCATCACGTTTGTTTATACTTCATTCTGCAGTGTATGTTTGGAAATATGTATTTTTTTTCTTGGTAATTGTTAATTTTATATCAAAATACATCACCTGTGTAAATTTAAATATTTTAATATATGTATGTGTCACGTGTACAGGCTTCACCAATGGAGCTAGAGAGCTGAAAATTTAAACACTCTTTATTATGTCTAGATAAAACGTTTTTTTTGTTTTTCCCAAAATAGGTTTTTAGTGGGAGGAGGATTTAATTTACAATCTAAGTTTATGCTAAATTGGTCCCTTAATTTGTGCCTGTTCATGCTTGTTTTTTTAAAAATTCAGACTTATTTTTTTTAGTGAACACCGGCCAACAAAAGGTGAGAAGTAACTTATTCCTTGCTTACCCCCTTTTCCAATTCTTTAATTGATCACTCCCAACACAGCATGCTGCCAAAGGATGTTGGTCATGTGATGGTTTCTATTGAGTGACTAACTAACCAGACCTGTAATTGTAAAACCTTTTTTAAAAACTGAACAAGAATATTTAAATATAAAATTGATGAAAAAATATTAATGCAGTGGCACAAAATAGCTATTTTTAGTGGTATGTACCCACATGTAACTAAACTTTGTAAAATAAGATATTTTAATTTTGCCACTGCATTAATATTTTTTCCTATTTATTTTAAAAGGTTCTTGTTCAGTGTTTTTTTAAGTTTTTACAATTATATTAACACATTGTGCAGGTATACACTTTTTCTTACTGGTCCTATTTTCTTGAAGATTGTATGATTCTTTCTTTGTAGAAGTCTTTTATAACTAGGTAAACAATAGAGTGCCAAAGTCTGAGGTCATGACCCAGCTTCTGGATCCAGTCGTCATAAGAGTAATACTGAACTTGCACTACAGAGATTTTGCTTGTTTCTTTTTTCGTTCTTTTTTGTTATTTCGACCAGAATGCCTATATAAGTATCTAACTTTGTGTTATTTATCCGTAAAATTTGCTCATCCTGTGCTTAAACCTCATATAGGTGGAGACATTCAAATAGTTCTTAGGATGATTGACCTTCTTCTTGTTGTTTGTGTTGTTAACACAATGTTTTGGTAGATCCATTCTTCGGCCTTCCTCGGGTGTAATATCCGAATGTCATGGGGTAAACAGAAGTTTTTAACTTCAAAGAAGGCAACCCTTATAATGTAGGATTCAGATGTTTCTTTATCTTTGCCTTGTCAGATATGGGTTTGTTGAGTAGTGGAGATGTATTAGTTTTTTAACAGAAATTTTCAGAATACAGTGTATAATCTTTCTAGGATTAAAAAAATGAAATATGTAAGTTTATACATCTGCACTTATACATATTTTGCATCAGAATATAAAGATTTTAATCATCAAAATTTTAAACTCCATTTTAAAGCTTATGGAATGTCAATAGTTAAATGAAATGAAGAAAAATGCATTTCCTCATGTTTTGACATTTCTAGCATGTATCATTTTGAAATTTACGATCCTAAGATATTCTCATTTATAAACACACTCATTATGAAATCCTCTATCAAAGCCACACAAAGACACAGACAGACAGACAGACACACACACACACACACACGTCATAATTGATAAAGTTATTTCATTTTTACTCATTGTTAAATAAAAAATGTATGCATTGAAAATGAGAATATGGGAGTATATATCAAGAGAGAGGCCGAGATTGAAAAAGAGAAGGGACAAATGTACAAGTCAAGATGAACCAGATTGATGAACACAGAGAGGATGGAAAAAATTAAATAGGGCTTATAAGCATTTAGATGAAACAGTCTTTGTTTTAATATGTATATTTGAAATTTTTCTGTTATTTAAATTATCTAAATTGAACTGGCATTTTAAAAAATGTATTTCATAAACAGCAAATTATAATTTTAATATATTGTATATAATCTATTTACAATCTTTTTTTAATTGACAATTTGAATTTCATCATAGATTTTCTTTTAAAACAATATACCAAAATCCACTTAATTGTTTTTTTCGCTTTGTATTGTTTCCATACTGTTAATCTATTTCAAACAAAATAAAAATAAATATTCCTAGAAAATCAATAGATATGTCTGTTCCAATAGAAAGCAGTCAACAGTTGCTAAGTAGATATTCATAGTTTAGAATAATGCAGATATTTGCAGATGTGAACAATGTATAGGCACAGAATGTTAAAAAAATTGTCCAAGATTTGGATAGCCACACCCAAGTCAACCATTTTTACCAGTGCAGTTAGCATAACCACAAACTATCACTACCAGAAGAGTCACACGACCCATCAGTCAGTAGTTGCTAAGTAGCCTCAAATGAATAGAAAAATCAGATGGGAAAATATTCTAACATACCATTACTAAACCAATATGGTGAAATATTTATTAAGGCTGTTTCCTTTTAAGATGACTCAACTCTTATAAATAAACATTCAAATTTATGAGCTGCAACAGAAGATTAGATATGCACGGTGCTCTCTAAACATAGAAATACAAAATAGCTAGCTTTTTCAGATACAACACAAAAAGGGGATAAAATAAACCAAAAGCCAATTTCAGTTTGAAGCATTATATTATTATTGTAATATTCTTGAATATCTGGTATCATTATTAATGAGATAATTAATGATTTCACTAATATCAAAAAGACTTATTAATCAATATAGAAATCAATAAATTGATATTGAGAAGCATTATCTTTTAAGAATATACATAAAAGAATTAATTCAAGTATGATACATTTTATACTACAATTAGTGTATTCATATTAAATATCTATTATTCTATTTTGAAAAGTAAACAAAAAGAAAATGAGCAATAAGTTATTTTTATACACATTTCACTCAAAAATGCATGATTTTTGTAAAAATACTAATATGCTGTTTTGGCACTTACTAAAATTATTTTAATTAACAACTTGTCATCAATAAACCAATAACTTCCAGAAAGTTAAATAACTTTATGACTGGAATACATAGTCAAAATTGAAAAAGAATTAAATAAGAAAAATATTTCAGCTGTAAAATATTTGAATTTTTTACATTAAAAATCTAAAGAGAATTTTAACAATTCTTCATTTAATAGAAAATAATCCTGACGTTATTATACATAATAACATCAGAATTATTTTCTATTAAATGAATAATTGTTAAAATTGATCAAGCTAAAAAATATGATTTAATCACTCAATTTAAATGACTTAATCATTTGATTAATAACATAGAATCAGTATAATATTTCCTATGTTCAGTTTATTCATTCTGAGACTGTATATTGGAGGAAAAACAGAAAAATCCTATATTTGTGTAAAGAACTGAGTATCTTACTATCTCTCTTTGAGATCCTCTTCCCTTAATCACATGGTCACATTTGGCAACCTGTTCACCAATAGCTACTTTAAGAACATGTGGACACTTAACTGGCCCTTTTTAGTTACTTATTAAATTTGAAATATAAAAAACAAAATTGATACCAAACAATAAATATGAAAAATTAAGTCTCACCAGTAGAGAGAAATTATGTAGATCCTACCAACATTTACTACCCATTTCAAAAATATGAATAATTCATAATGAGCATAAGATATAGTATATAATTGCTTAGACTTTTGGAGCTCTTAATATGACTGATGAGATAATGTTATAAACAGGATATTTTTAATTTAAATAGATGAACAACAAAATGTAGCCAATGTCAAATTCTCTGACAGTAACAATAATGAAATTAACATCATCTTTTTTCTATCAATCTACCTGGGTGTATCCTATCAATGGAAAGGATGAAAATGAGACAGTAAAGACAGCTATGGCATGATGAAGGTACAAGTAGTTGCTACATACCAGGCTCACAGAGATGAGTTGACAGTGGTAAGCAGGAAGGAAGGTGGCAACAAACACACAGCTTACAATCAAGATGAAATTTCAACTAGAGATATATTCAGTAGATGCATTTTAAGAATGTTCATCACAGCAAGCTGTCTCCCATCCCAAGAAGTACAACACAGGAGGGTCAGTTTCACTTCTCCACATCCAAGCAATAAGACAAACTTGGCAGGCTGGGAACGGAGATAACCATGGCAACTTGGTCAATATTCACATTTTCTGTAGTCAATATCACAGTTTAGCACCAGTAGCATAAGCAGCAGCAGTGAAAGCATTAGCAACAAGGTGCTCAAGCAGTAGCAGCAGCAACAATAGTGGATGAACTCAAAAAAGAATAACTAATAATGGTATTAGCTTGTACACTTTTTGCTGTTCAGATTAAATCAGGATATATATTTTATATATATATATATATATAAATAAATAAATGGAATTTCTTCAAAGTATACCTGTAATAAGACTTCCCTGAAGTTAAAACTTGCTTTCAGTAATAACTCCTAAGCATGTTTCTTACTGCTTAAGGTACCCACCTGTTCCAACCTTATAGATATAGGGTAACAGATGGAAAATATGTCCACCTACAAATTGTCAATCGAGAAATTAACAAGATATCATTCATGCAAACATATGTAGTGTCAATCAATTTAGTCTTATGGATCTGTGTGTATATGTGCGTGCATGTGTGTGTGAGAGAAAGAGAAGTTAAATTTATTATGAAAAAATGTTTTGCTATGTTACCTCTGTAAAAGATGACTGAAAAAAATCAGTCAAAGCAAGAAACAATAATAAATCATCTGAAAATTATTGATCCTATATTACTAATGCTGCGCAGTACTTTCTAGAAGCTATGTGTCATAGCTAAGTCATAGCAGAAGATAACAATGAAGCTGTATTATCTTGGAATGAGAGCCAATTGGTCAAACAATGGTCATGAAGACAATGATTCAATAACTAGTGCTAGCAAATGAGGCCTATTCATCTCAACTTTCTAAAGAAAAACTAATCTTTAAATCAGAATTTAAAAAAAAGAATTTACAACAGTAATCTTGAACTAAAATCATCAATTTTCAACTGGTATAAATAAGAGTCCTATTGCAAAATAGTAGAGTATATGGTTGAAGACTACAATGTAAATAAGGGCGACTACAATGTAAATAAAGGCCACAACAATGGGTGTCTGCTGGGTGTCCATCTGGCTTACTTACCGAGGGTGAGAGGGTTTGAAAGTTGGAACCTTAAAGTCAATAAACGATAATGGTGCAGTACAATTGTTTTATAATGTTCTTATATAAAAAGACTGTATTATTATTTGCTGGGGTTCATCACATCATGCTACGCTAGGGTCAGGTCATGTGTCCGTCAACGGTCAAGTGCACCATCTGACATATAGAGAATACAGTGGGTCATACCTGTTTCATCTACACATGGCGATTGGGATGCCTATCGTGTAACAGGGTTGCCACTAAGATATATTCCGATTATACTCTTTTGCTCCTTCCCCCGAGAAGTATATGCCCCCCACTCCCCGGAAAAGTGGCAGCAGACACCCATGGCCACAACTGATTTTTGAAAATATGATTGTTTTTAATGATTTTTATGAGATACCAATGATTTTTAGAATAATTTCAGTGGCAAATGACCTGTTTTTAAAATATAATCAGATCCAAACTTTAAACTAACTTTAATTAATAGATAACCCTGAAGTAATCTTACCTGAATTTCTGAAAAATCAATGAATACATTAAGGGGAAAATGGCCTTAATCCCACTGTAAAAGCATCTAATGTTCAATCTGCTACTAAGTTGATTAAGATCTTAAGAGATTCAATTTTTTAATTGTAACTCAATACCCAAACTGGTCTACATTTTAACTATAGTATTATAGTCATAGCTTTAATTGATGCAAATTTCTTACATGTGGTAATTACAGGTTTTAGTCAAATACAAATGGACTAGCATATATGACACAAAAGCATTGCTCATTTATTAACCATGATATGAATCAACCCTGTTCAGATTGAAATGATTAAATATTCGATTGACTCATACCTATATGATAGTTTCATGTAACTGATTAACTGTCCTTAGCATATTAAATGTCTTTACATGTATTCATTGTAGCTATAGTTTAAAGCAGGGGTCTCCAAAGTGGCCGACATTCAATCCCATTTGATGTGACTATCCAAAGAGTCTATAAATGCCTGGTGGTCAAAAGGGTCTCGATAAATGCCCAATGAGAGGTTGATTGAACCTATAGGATTGAAAACTGATATTCTTATAAGAAATAAAAATACATAAAATACAACTTGCTGATACACATTTCAGATTTATATATAATTAGTATTTAAAACTAAAATAAAAACTTTGAGTTTGCAACATTCAACTTTTCCTTAGTATATTTATTGAACAGGTATATTTCAACTTGTCAGGCCGTTTTCAATGTTCAGTAGACAAATTCTACTCAAATTCTTATTATGCGTCCAGATCTTTCAAAATTTTGTTCCAAAACACAATGAAGATACGTGTCATCGTGATTTAAATCTAAGTAATGAGAATGCCATCAAAATGCGCTCGAAAGCCCGCTGAATCAGTCAGTAATAAATATTGTCAACAAAAGTCCCTCGAACTTCCAAGACTAGCCTCCCCCCTTTCCAGCGGATCCTCCTGCAAGAGGAACCAGTTGTAACCTCTCCAGTGCATGCGGTGGTCATTGAAGCACTTCTGAAATGTGTTCTTAGTTTGTCCTGTGTATGTAACACTGCAATGGGTGCAGAAAATGCTGTAAATTCCAAAATTTGAGCATGTGATGTGCTGAGGTCAATTTCAGTACCTTTTTCAGTCTTAATGGTGCTCGTTCTTACTATCATTGAACAACCACGGTTTTGTTGGATTGTTCAAAGTGCTGATGTTTGGGTCACTAAACATGATTCTTTTGAAATGACAGAACATGTTTTGGAGTGTGGTGCGCATTTGAATGTGATTATGGTATCAGGATGATAGCGCTTTTCTTGGGCAGTTAATTTTTGAAGTGTGGGTGTGATGTAGGCCAAGTAATTTTGGCAGGTTCTTTCTGAGCTTGTGTCCATGGGTTTGAGCATTTGTATTTCATTTTGTTTAAGCAAAGGTTTCATTTTCTACAAATTTCATATTAAAACCCATCAACAAAAACTGTCAACATCAACATAGGTTTCTTCAGTTTTCAAGTGGGTCTGGCTGGCCGGCCGTCCGTCTGGCTATCTATGTATTTATGGAGCTACAGGGCTGAAAATTTCAACATTTACTCCTTATTATGTCTAGAAAAAACACTTTTTTTCTTCTTTTTTTGAAAATTGACCCCAAAATAGATTTTAGTGGGGGATTCAATTTAGCATGTAAGCTTATGCTAAATTGGTCCCTTAGTTTGTGTCTGGCAGTGTTCATGCTAGTTTATTTTTAAAATTTGGACTTTTTTAATGATCACCGTCCAACAAAAGGCAAGAGAAGTAACTTATTCATTGATCACTCTTTTTAACAATTTTTTAATTGATCGCCCCCAACACGGCATGCTGCTAAAAGACGTTAGTCAGGTGACGGTTTCTATTGAGTGACTAACAGACCTGTACTTATATTTTTGTTTTGTTCTGCTAAGAAACGTAAGTAGTTTTGTTTGATTCTTTTATTATTTTTTTTTATGTAACGAAACCATGTCTGAAACAGAACGTCAACCAAATTATTATCCATTTATTTATTTGTACACACCTGGGGATCAATGAGAGATCAAGGATTCCATGAAGGTGTCGATAGTTTACAAATTGGGGAGGGGGGGGCTGGTTTAAGGGAAACCTTACTAAAAAAAGATTATAACCAAATTAACTTTTAGGCTACTGGAATAGTTTTCATACTAAATTGAAAAATATCTGTTGTTGGATAATTTGTACTAATTAAGAGCAATTTTTAAAAATCTGTATTCTAATTTAATAAATACAATATAGTTAAAAAAACTGACTTCTCAACCTTACAGGTTATTTAAGTCCAACTTTCAAAAGTATCAACACCATTATATAAATTAATTAGTGTTTATTGCTAAATTCATAAATTTACTTTAAAAGATTTTTTAAATACTTCATCCCCACCCAATAACTTCTTGCAATACTAAATGTCACCTAAATTGTAATATTTGAAATATGATGTAATGATTTATTTAAGGTGATATAGACAAATTTTCTAGTAGAATTAGAAAGAATTAAATTTAACCAGATTTACATGTGAAAAGTATTAAGCTGTAATCCTAGATATTTTTTCTCCAGATTTTTAGAAAATGTCAGCCACAACTGTCAACATAGGTTTCTTCAGTTTTCAAGTGAGTCTGGCTATCTATCTATATGTTGTGTGTACAGCCCACACCAATTTACTCCTTATTATGTCTAGAAAAAAACCTGACAGTTTCTATTGATTGACTAACAAGACCTGGGGTTTTTTTGTGTAGGATACTTATCACAGCAGAGATATATAAGTGAAATACACACACACACACATGAAATCAAATGATAGACAAATATAGGCTCTCACTAATAAATGTCATTATAATTATCATATATATAAATATATAACATATTCCCTTCCATATTCTACATTATTAATGAAACCATTATATGCAACACACACACACACACACACACACACATATATGTATATACACACACATATATATATATAGCTAGATCTTCTTATTGCTACAAACCTAAGAAATCTTTTGAATTATTAGAATTATTAGATATCTTCAAACCAAGATAATAAATAAATAAAAACAGAAATAAGCTGTTTATATTTCAACAGCATTTACCTTCAATTTTATGGACCAACAAAGGGCCCATCATTACCAAAAAATGTATTAAATATGAAGTAGAAAGATAAGGAAATATACATGAAAAATGAAATGAATATGACAGTTATAATAAGATAAAACTTTTAATGAAGAACTAAGAACATTCAGAACAAATGTGTTCTTCAGCATAGATTATCTTAATTAGACATACACTAAGCATTCTCATGATGTCACTCTCTTGACACTATTCTCCAAAAAAAGAATTTCTCCAGTGAGTGATTACAGATGTATTAACCACTTTCAAATTAGCTGAGCTGTAAAGCGGGTGGGGAGTGGCAGTAGCAAAGCTTTCAACTTAGGTATCAGATTAGAGATATTTATTATCAGACTCAGGAAAAGGATAAACAGATGTAAACCCTGAGCTGTTATAAAGCTTTTCCACTAGATTGTGAGTTATGAATTAAATCTTTAATAACCTAAAGATATAAATGGCTACCAATGTATATGTTTTGATGGCAAAGGAGCGTTCTTGATAATGAAAAGTCAATTATATTTAAATGAATCATTATTTGATCTTTAAGAAAAAGAAAAAAAATCTAATGTTCAAAATAATGCTATGATGCACCCAGAATTCTATAGAATTTCGATCACTGGCACTGATAATAAAATCATTAACTCTATATCATACCTGAAAATTTCATTTATAATGATACTCACTTAACGGCCGCGTTTGGCAGCTGTTAAGCTCGATGAAATGTCACTTCCTATTTATAGAATTTATATTTTCCTCTCATTCTGGAGATTCTCAGCTATTTCCTCCCCTGTCTTTTCTCTGCCTCCTCCTTCCTATTTCCGCTTTATTCTAAAACAATTTAGCCCTTTCTTCATCTGTCTCTTTTTCTATCTTCTTTGTTGACCTTTCCCTCTCATTCTGGAGCAAGCAACTCTTTCCTTAGCCACTTCTTCATCCCTCCCCTTTCTTGCAATTTCCCCACATCTTTTTGCATCATTCCTTGTCCAAGAATTTCCCCTTTTCTTACCTTGGTAAGGCATAGTCTATAATAGAAATGACTAAAAATTACAAAAGGACATCATGTCTGAATGATTTGGATTAGGAACAAAGCAGAAATTGAAGCAATGTTGAAAACTGTTCAAATAATGAATAATATAAATTTAACTTCATTAAAAAAACTTAGCTTATTATACACTACCTTCAAGCTATTAGTTTGTAAACTAAAATTTTAGAAGACTTTGTTTTTGTCTAACATTTTTAGAACATGTAGTTGTTGAAATCGAAATGTTAGATTGGAGAAAGAAATTTGAAAACCACCGAGTCTATAATTGTGATGGCTATTTTAACCATGATCAAAATTATTGCGATGTAAGAAAAAAATCAATAAAAACCCTAAAACTAAGAATTTGCATCAAAGAGAGAGTCTTTGTCCTCAAAAATTGCAATGGAACATTCAAAACCAATGAGCTGAGAATTAGCAAAAAACGAAAAGACTCTGCTTTGAAATTATGAAAAAAAAAATGAATTGCAACTGCGATGGAAAATCTACAGATTTTTCAGAAAATAATTGCTAAAAACTATCAACCAAAGAGAACAGAACTCTTTTAAAAATACTCAGTTCAAAAGGTTTTGGTTCACTTTTGGAATTTCACTCTGTAGTGGACTGGTGCTTGGTCATTAAACAAACTTTAACTACATTTAAAATTTAAAATTACGAGAAATGTTGAAGTTTTTGGTTCCTATTTCCACATAGCAGTAAGGAACATTCTAAAACAAGGTGTACACTATTCAAGAACAAACAGGGAAAGGATTAGACGAAGAGGTGGTTGCTTGGTAACAAGGATATATATACTTAATAATGCAGCAAAATTATTAACATCACAACAAAAGGCATACATTCTTTGTATTTTTGTCGTTGATGTTTTTACGAAAAAGAAAATGTTAAATTATTTTTGAACATAAAGACTATAATTTTTTGAAAATAACATTAAATCCCAAACTGATTATAGTTTCTTATTCACAGGGTTTATCTCTTTCTGGAAAACTGCTAACAATTGCATTTCTTCATATTCTGTTGCAACAAGTGTTGGGGGGTATGGTGATTTTTGGTGGGTGATAACAACACAATTCTTTACATAACAGCTCTTAAAATTTGGGAACATGGATTTAAGTTTGCAAGTTTAATATTTTATAAGTGGTAAATATCTCATCCTTGCTACTTTAAACAAAAAATCTGCACAGAACCCAATAATTCATAGTAATTCAACGGTAAAAACCAGTTCATGTGTCATATCTAAACAACCTCCAATTTCTATATGCCTATTTTAAGTTACATGTAGTGTTAGTTTTGTAGTGCAGTGGATACAAAGCTGCAATATAAGTTTGCATTTTATTTAGTGTCATGGAGACAATTTAGTGCATTAAAAAGCAAAAAAGAATTAGGGCTCTAGGAGTAATAGTTGTAGAAATTATGGGTGAATATGTCTGTATCTTTTGAGGAACATATTGAAAAAAAGAAAAATTCAACTATTACTAAAAGTATGAATTCTTGTCTTATAACATTTAAACCCCTTGGCAAGAAATTTTACTAGGTAGGAGCATACAATAAAACATAAAAAACATTTCCCCTCAGATTTTATGCAAAAAGTAAATCTTGCATATCTTTTTAGGTATGTATGCATGTACATGTACTTACAATTTAGAAAAATCGTTTTTTATAATAAAGTGTTGAAATGGGTATCATTATTTTATGGGGTAATTAGAAATCTTTACATTTCTTCCTTTTCAATGCTGATATGATTTCCTTTTCAGCTTCTGTAACAAACACACAAACATACAAAAATCGGATATTTATTATCGTAGTGAGCACAGACCACACACTATTATTTCTAATTTGCGAAATTGAATGGATATTGCTTTATTCTTCAAGTTATAGCATTTTAACAGTGTAGCACTGACAAAACAGTGTTAGGGTAACATACAAACAGAAATAAGATCATTATAATATAGATATAGAGAATAGAAAAATGTCCTCCCGGCAGTTCAACTGACTCAGAAAAGTATCTTTTGAAAGATACACAAAATTATACTTAATATACCTAGAGATTATCAGCGACACACAGTTTGGAAAGTTCTGCTCTAGCCCATGAAGACACTCATAAACTAGATAGCACTCAGAGAGCGCATACCTCTACCTCTATTGTCAGAGGAAGTAATTGTGCATGTATCCGCACCAAAATTGAATCACTTTTCTATAACCTATTGCCCACATTCCCACAAAATTCCATTGAAATTCATTGAGAACTTTTGGAGATATTATGTGGACAGACATGAACTTTTGGCAGTATTATGTGGTGTTGACATATATGATGTAGGGGAGATAATTGTGCATTGGTCCGTCGCAAAATTTAATCACTTCTCTCGTACCATATTGTCAACCTTTCCCCAAAATCTCATTGAAATTCATCGAGAAATTTTGGAGATATTATGTGGACAGTCATGAGCGTATGCATAAATGTATGGAAAAGGGGAGGGATATTCCTGGATACGCCCCTAAATTTAACCAACTGTCCCCTTCCACAAAACTTTATTAAAATTCCTTGTGTACTTTTGGAGATATCGTGTGGACAGACAGAAAGATGAGACTAAATACATATACCTCTCAAACTTCCTTGGTAGAGGTAACTAGCTGCAGATTATATAACAAACACATTTATAGTATAACTATACTACCATTCAGACCTAGCTATGTCTTATTTTGCAACATAACCAACAACAATATAAAGCAGTTCTTCAAATCCTAACGGCCTTCATATTTGCAATCTAACTCTTGCCACAACTCGGCAAGCCTTTTGAACAATTCTGATAACCCAAAACTAAAGACCATATGTTCCTCAGGGTGTGTTATCTTTTATAATCATCTCAAGCAATTAATCACAGCGAATAATTCATAGAATAAATCTTGTGGATCATCTGGTAAAAAGCAATTATCTTTTAATATGCTAACTCAAGTTTAAGTGTATGAGTGAGAATCTTAAAACAAAAGGCAAAAGTTTTACATTTTATGCCCAATGCTGTCAGTTACAATATTTTGAAAATGCTTTTTTGTTAATTTTCAATAACATTCTTGAGTTACTAGACACTGTCTCATCAGTAGCATATCGTGATGAGACAGAGGAGGCTCTGGAAGAATGAGTGAGATTGATACTTTTTTTCTTCATTACAATCTCATTATTGTGCAAGCTTCAGCTCATAAATAAGGCTGATGTCAGAAAGCAGAGACTACTCCCTACTTGATATCTTGGAAAACAATTATCAAACTAGAAAGCCCTCGGATAGTACACTTCTGCCAACACCATTATCACTAAAAACTCAATGAAAATCAGTTCACAAATAGTTGCGATGAAGGGGAGGTAACTGTAAAAAATTCCAGGATCCTTCCCCAAATTTTTTAAAATTGTTCCCATGACCTACCCTTCAACAAAATTGTTCCCATGACCTACCCTTCAACAAAATGTCATTGGAATCTAATGAGAACATTTGGAGATATTGTATGGACAAACATGAGTGAATATATAAATGCATGAAAAAAATATCTCTCAATTGAAAAAAAAAGTTCCTAGATCCACCCCACAAGTTAACCATACTCCATAATCTACCCTACTAGAAAATTTCATTGAAATTCATTGAAAACCTTTAGAGATATTGTGTGGACATATAGCTAGGATGCAGGGGAGGTAACTGTACATGGATCCATCCCAAAATTTAATTTTCTGTAGCCCATAGCTGACCCTTCCACAAAACTTCATTGAAATTCATTGAGAATTTTTTTTAGATATTGTGTAGTGTAGACATAAAGCTACGATGCAGGGGACATAACTGTAAAAAGATTAATGGATCCGCCCCCAAATTTAATCACTTCTTCCACCCTTCCACAAAATTTAAGGCAGACATGAGTGAATACATAGCTTCCAACTTTGTTGGCAAAGGTAACTAATCAAACAAACCAATGTAAAAATAGGTCTGGTTAGTCACTCAATAGAAAGCGTCATGTGACCAGCTGTTTGTTTTGGAGGGTGTAGTCAAGCATATACCTACTGCATTTTCAGATATAAATTCAGTTCCCTTTTATTTAATAAAGATAATAAAATAAAAAATAAAAACTGTAAACCTTTTGAGCTTATCCTCATTGAATTGTATTACAGATCCTCCCCACCATGCCCTCAGATAGTAGAGCGTTCCTATAAAAACCTTTCATAAGCTGAAAATGACGTAAAACGAAGAAGCAACTCTTGGCAGCATGCTGTATTGGGAGGGATCAATGAATCTCTTGCATTTTGTTGGGCAGTGATCACAATTTTCAAAAACAAGCAAAACACAAACTAAGTGATTAATTTAGCATAAACTTACATTGTTAATTGAACACCCCCCCCCTAAAAATCTGCGGGGGGG
>VCCN01000233.1:5886915-5899518 GCA_006491835.1 Architeuthis dux | reverse complement strand
CTTTCCAAAACCAATGGAAATAATTTCAACTTCAGGTACCTATGTACAAATGAAACAAACATTTACTTTCAGAGATCTACTAGAAGATGTTATAGTTTGTTATATTGTTAGAAACTGTCAACCAAGACTGTCAACTTAGTCAACATAGGTTTCTTCAGTTATGAAGTGATTCTGCCTGGCTGGCTGGCTGGCTGGATGTGTATGTATGCATGTAAGTATGTGTCACGTGTACAGGCTACACTAATGGAGCCAGAGGGCTGAAAATTTAAGCATTTACTCCTTATTATGTCTAGAAAAAACGTTTTTGTTGGTTTGTTTTTTAAACCCCCCCTACAAATAAATATGGGGTGGCAGGTGTCAATTTACAATCTAATTTTATGCTAAAGTGGTCTCTTAGTTTGTGTCTGGTAGTGTTCACGCTTGTTTGTTTTTTAAAAGATTTTTAGTGATCACTGCCCAACAAGAGACGAGAGAAGTAACTTACTGATTGGAAAAATGGGTGATCAACCCATTTTTCACCCCCCAACATAGCATGCTGCCAAAAGACATTGGTCACATAACGGTTTCTACTGAATGACTAACCAGACCTGTTTATTAACTTCATAAAAGATAATTTTGGATGAGTATTAGTTTTTATCAGTGTTGTACTTGGTATTTTTTCTATAGTTTAAAAATAAATTTTAATAATAAAACATCGAAACAAACCAAAGAAGTTATGGTTCAGGCAATAACTATAGGCTATTTTTACTGACTTTTCTTGTAAAACTGATAGCACCAAATTACATTCGTTCATCAGCCACTTATTTCTAAATAAGCAAAATGTGTGTACGATTAAAGCCAATATGTAGAGTTTAGATATAAACATTGAAGATCTAAAATGTTGGTGCCTCTGAATGATATGAATAGATACAACAAACAATGAAGTGCAGAGTGGCAAAACAGTTACTGGTATGAAAATGGAATCAGAGAATTTAGTTTGAGTTTTGGCCAAGGTTGTTTACATTCAGTTTGCACTAATGTTCTTGGGAAAAGCATGAATCCAATTCTCCCCCTCCCTCAGCTAAGGGTAAATAGCAGGGCAATTGGAGCCCTTTAGCCATGTAAGGCAGTCCATTTAAGAGAAGGTTACTCTGACAGAAAAAACATGCTGCTTTGCAGTCGCCATAGCTGGTCCCAAACCCGGTTAAAGGAGGATGGTTGGGCATGGGGCTAGCAACTCCACTCTGCAACAAACCTACTTGCTATTGAATCCATAGCAGAATGGTTCAGGCCCTATGCTCCACAAGGAGTTTACAAGGATAAACAACAATGAACCAAAAATATAATCTTGAACAAAGAAATCAAAATATCCAGGTGAAATACTGTGCATAATTTCATGTAAAATATAATATTTAGATTGAAATGAATGTTTGTAGTAATTCTGATTTCTCCACAATAAATGATTGATATAGCAGAGTACAAGAGGGAAAATACAAGGTGGCATGTATTGAATAGATGAAACATAGGGTTTATTGTGTCAGTTATTAGTAGTGGTAGTTTCTATTGATGCGCAGGAGAGGGGGACGCTTTGGTGCTGGTTCTGGGAACAAGAAATCTTTCTGGCACAATAATTTGCTTTTACCTTATTGGCAGATAAGCATCCTCTCAATTCCTTTTCCAGAATCTACGCCACAAAAATGTTCATCCTCTTAGCAGATGCCTTAATGTTATTTGGCTTTATAATAATATTTATTTTGATCTCTAGTAAAAAAAAACTATGGTGGCTCAATTATGAGTTCCAAATCTTATTTTTATTGATAAAGCTATCTAGTTAAAGAGATCTGTCGGCACAAGATTATTTGAATATTGTTTAAGCGTCAGAAAAATATTTGCTTCTTTGAAGAAAACAAGTTACCCTGTTTTAGCATCTTCTCCAAATAATAACATCAAAACTCAGAAGGAACCTATTAGCAATACTCTAAGAATCTTAATCATGAATAATCTCTGACAATAGTAATATATTGTCAATAAAAATATGAAGTTTCAAGGCCAAAGACTTTACTTACAATCAGCTTATCTTCAAAACCAATATAGGAATAGACATTGAAATCTTATACTCGGAGTAAATTTACTGATCAGATTATCATTAATCTTCCTAGAAGACCTCCAAACCAAGTCTTTATTTGTTTCCTAATTTATTATTATCATTATTATTATTAATGAAAGCAGAATGGTGATGCTTATATTCCAGCATAGGCTTCTTGGATTTTATAGAATCTAGCTATGAGAAGCAAGCAAATGTAAAGCAGCTGATATGAACTCCAGAACGGAAATTGGTTTATTTTATGGGGAAAAGCCAAAAGAAGGGCATTGTCTATAGATTATTGGATTTTTAAACATATACCAATCATGGACAGAACTGTACAGGTTTAATTTTATCTTGATTTCAATGATGAAGCAAACGTTTTAAAAGTCCATTCCCAACAAATTGGTCAACATTTGGTAAGTCTAATCTACCGTTTTTCTTATTGGACTCAAAACAAAAAATATAATAAACTGGAATAAGACATGGATAGAATGAAAGAGCCAAGTTATATCGTTTATGTTTCTGCTTTGTTTTATTACTTAGTTTCTATTCAGTATATAAGGGTGTATCAATAAGTCTGTAGCCTGACACATAGTTGATAGCTGAATTTTGATCTGAAATTTTCAGCATATAAGGTTTGATCCATGTGATTAATATTCACCACTGAATTAAGTGCATTAACAAGGAAGAAGATTATGTTGAAAAATAAATATTTGTTGTGTAAAATAATGCCTTTTCATCATTAGGCTACGGACTTACTGATATACCTACCTATATTATTCACTCTTATATTTTTCTTCTAGGAATAACAGTTTATTTTAGATTATAATTTTCAAATGGCTTTAAGTTAACATGTCTCAAAGCATTAATCATATAGTGATTATCAGTAGTTTTTTTAAAAAGAATATTCATATAATATATGAATATTCTAACTAATAATGTAGTCTGAAACATTAACAATGGTTTTGACTGAACAATTCCTTATTTTTCAATTCTGAAGCTCACAACTTTGAGTCATTTTAGGAATATTTCTAATTTGCTGGTGCTAGAATGTGATCGTATTCAGAATTAATCTTTTAACTGAAGCCAACATTTCAACTACTGTTTACAAAATGAAACCAGCCTCAAAATTAACTTAAAATGTTCTTCTCATTAAATAATTTGTAAAATTTCATATTTACTTGTAGCCATTGTTTTAAATATTTGTCTCAAAACTACTTTGTGGGCTAGGAGTTGAAATTCTATAATTTGACAAAGTACATTGGATGCAGGGTTTGTAATATCTGGTCATAAAAAAATAAGTTTGCTCAGCGATTTAAATTTAATTCAACATTTCTGAAAATATGGATTGGCAAAAAATAGATATCATCAATAGTCACATCACCCAATTTTGATGAAAGATATTGTAAAGTAAGTAAGGTGTTATTGAAAGGCAATCATTTGATAATTATGAAATAATATCAAATTTTATCACTTTAGAATTCAGTTCTATAGTCCTTGAAATAGACTTTTGAATGTATGAGACATACCTAAAAAATAAAATAAAATAAAGTCAGAGATTAATAACTATGAAGTAGTTGGGTGCCTTGCCATGGAGCAATAGGTAGCAAACCATTGCAGACCATTAATACTGTAGTATTTTCCATTCTCATCAAGTGCTCCACACTTGTGTCCTCATGCCAGACTAAGCTAAGCTTAGTAAATAAAATTCCTATCCATAAAGATAATTTAATACTCAATTATTTTCTTTGAAAACAACATTTTAGTTCAGATTTGCTGGTATTAAATCTTATCATTCAGTATATATTCTTTGAGAGATTTTAATTCTAACAACTTAATGTCTCTAAGAATTCATTTAAACTTGATATAACAATATACATTTTCTGATTTCAAATACATACTATACAGTAGTTTTCTAACCCCCAAGAGCTAAATCTCTAATTCTGATTAAAAAATTCATTTTTCCTTCAGCTCACTGTGTTATTGCTAATAAACTGTTGTATACTTATAAAATCTGCAACTTAAATACACAAATTCTAGGGTGATAGCTCAGCAATTAGTGTATTATACAATGACCATAAGGTTTATTGCTGAATTTCCAAATAATAGTTAACTGAAACTTTTTTGGTGCTGATGAGAGTCTTGTACTTGTCAAATTAGTAATATCAGTTTACACCACTTTACCCACAACAGACAGGTTTGAACACTGTCGCTGGGTTTAGGTTATTCATGTGTTCAGACATTTATATGTATCTATTTATGTATACAGACTTTGCCCAGCTCTAACCGTTCATAGTAGAAACTTGACAGAAAATAAATAAAGGGTGTATTATAACACATGTTATCAGGTTCAGGCAAACATGAGTGTTACAGTTCTTAATCACACAACAATTTTTTCTTATATTTTTTCACTGGAACATATGAAACAAAAGGTTGTTCCCTTTCCCTTAAAGTTGTCACTTGAGAGTTGCAGCTGATTTAAATGCGCATGCAAGTGCACATTGCATTTTCCAATTAAAAATACTGACATTTACAGCAGTTATTTTAAACCGCTTTTATTTATTTCTTTTAGCATAGGGATAAAAAAGCTAGTTACAAAAAGGTTATTTATTTTTCCTTCTCTTTTTGTTTTTTTAAATTCTGCACCAGGTAACAGCTACTAACAATTTTTATTTCAGTAATTTTCAATTCTTTCTTACAACTTTTCATATTTTAAGAATAGTTATCTTTGATTAGATGTATATATGTTATGCCGAATCGGTGAAATTGCCTAATTGGCAAAACTTAGTTTTTGTAAAAAACGAAAAATTGATTTCACAAACTTTTGATCAGAAAAAATGGTTGTTTTATATCCTTGTTTTGATTAAATAAATTTTTCATCATATTAAAAATATGTATTTATTTATTTTTTGTAAAAAAGTTTGATTTCACAAACTTTTGATTGTAAAAAAATAGTTGTTTTACATCCTTATTTTGATTAAATGAATTTTTTATCAAATTAAAACTGCATATTTATTTATTTATTTATTGTAAAAAAAGTTAAAATTTCCCAATTAGGCAATTTCACCAATTCAGCATAACATATATAACTCTTAAATTCATAACATTTTTGAAGGGAAATTTATTAAGGGAAATAACTCCTGATTGAAATTATCCCCTTCAACCATTAGGTGAATTTTAAAAAAATGTTTCTATTCAATTCCCAGAGGAGTTCCATTATTTTTAATTCTATGAAGAATTCCACTGTCAATACAAAACTTAAATTTTATGCATTATTTATTTCGATACGCAAAGCATTGAATGGAAGATCACAAGATACACACTAAAATGTCAGGTAATGAATTCTGATTGTTTGTCAAGGTTTTAATGACAATAATTTGTAATGACAATAATTTGTAAGTTTTATGAAAAATATTACACATCTTTCTGATATTAACTAAAAGAAAGAGTATGAACATTTTGTAATCTCTGGGCCTATATTATTAAAAATAGAGATATATACATATAAAGGATTAAAATTGAATAGTACAATCCAGGTTTTATTATCACAGATAATCACTGAATTATTCAGTTTATTCTGTGCTATAATTTATGATGTAATTAGTGGAATAACAGTCTTACCTACCTGCAGGATTTACATAATCTTTGCTAAAATAATACAGAAGTGAATTGACAGTCAATAACACAAAACATGTAATTAATTTATGGCTGATAATAATCAGTTACTATTAATCTATGTATATATAACCAATTATATATTTGATGCATGTCAATCAGCTTAATATGAACTAATTATATTTGCATAGTCATTAGACTAGATTGAACGTTCATAATGAAAGAAAATAGAATATGAAAAAAATATGTGACCACAAAACATCAATGTCATTCATTTAATAAAGCACTCTATGGATATAAATTTAGGTTCTTTGATTCAACCTGCAATGGTAAAAACATAATAAAAAGCTAGTCTTTTGTCATTAATTTTGTGAATTTGGAAAATGCTTGGATGTATATGGCTGTTCATGTCCCTGAAAATCATAATCAGCTCATGTTTGATCGATAAAAATATAGCTACTCATTTCTTTTTTCTAAATACTAATTCATTTCAAATTTCAAACTCTGTTAATTAGGTGGTATAATCCATAAGGATTTTAAAAAAGAAAAAAAAACAACAAGTCACAGTGACATGGGAACTGAATCATAAATGACAAGCTTTTTCAAATGAAACAAAAAAATTAAATAAAAAAAGGAGGGAAATAAAACAAAAGGAAACATCCTTCACAACTGTCAAATTATTTTAACTTCATTGCCTCTGGCACGCAATGATGACAGGTCCCCATTTTTTAACTTTTTGTCTTGCGTAATAAGTTGGTCACCTAATTGCACTCGGCTTAAATAATTGCTGTGTTTTTTGTGTGATGTGAAGCATCAGTTTTACCAGCAGTTTGTGGGTGATAAAAAAAAATCAGAAATTTTTCACAAAATATAAGATACACTGGATAGTTACTTTACTGTAGCCAGTGGATTTAAACACAACTTAGTTAATTTAAAAGGAAAGGCTACTCATTTGAATATTTCTTTTTTTTAGATTAATTGTTTCTTGAAGGTGACACATTTTTTTTCTTTTTAATGATCCCTGGAAAAATGATAAAAATAGTTAGCCATATGATATGATGAATATATGCAAAGTAAGATGTATATAATATTACTAATAATTAACAGTTTAATTTCAAAATGATTTTTAATGAGGAATTCTAAACCTTATACTCCTTACCTAAAAAAAGGCATTAGACTTTAAGAATATTAGAACAGCAGTAATCCCAACATCATTTATGATCGTCCACAGGGCATGACATATAATTTCAACCTTATCAAAGGGTAAAGATCCATAAACACAACAAATATAAATGGAACTTTATCTTAATTTTTAGTTGTTTTTATAACAACTTTGACTCAGGCCATCATTCTACAACTACAAATAGGGGAGGCTGGGGCTAGTTGGATCTGGGGTAAACCGGACTGCAGGCTTTTATTTGAAGCCTTAAGGGGTTTTCAGTAATTTTGGTCACATGGCTAAGTCACATGATCGTCTGCCTTCTTACACCAGAAATGTTGTAGACTGGTGAGGTGAGGGCTAAAAAACTGATTTTGAGCAATAAAAGTAAACTTTATTATTATTATTATTGGATGAAGTAATTGTAACACATTATTTTTATTAAATTTGATTAGTTTTTACCTTAAAAAACAACTGAAATTAAGATGAAGGAAAAAACTAGTCTAATTTAATAAAAATAAAAGTAAACTTGTTCAAGATTTGTTCGGATCAGGTTTCAGAGCTAGTGAATGGTATCAGCCAGACATGCATAACTATAAGCAAACCTGTATATCAAAGGTATCGTTGAGGAGTGACGCTTTTGGTCCCTGTTTCTTCTAGTCCTGCAGTGTCAAATATGCACCCATATTTTATTTTATTTGCTGATAATTGAAAGTGGTGTTTTAATGAACTGTAATAAAGACTTTTCCTTTTTTAATTTTTAATTATTTTTCTAGTCATACAGGGCCAAATTAATGCTAAAGTGTTGTTCTCTCTTCTGGTTGTGTTTCCTTGATCATGTATCCTGATCACAAGGAAATAATGCAGGTCTGTTATTCTCAAGTCATAGTCTAAAGGAACATAGTGAAATACTTTTATTTTTATTTTTTACTGTGCCTACAGGAGAAGTGCCAGTATTATTAAACCCTGTACAAAGATCTTGATGCTGATAACATCATAACTGAATGTTTCTTATTTTCTGGATAATTTATTGGGGGGGCATAAAAAGATATAAAAACTGCACTGCTCAGCATTCTTGTGAATCATTTTCGTTTATTGAGAATGAGGGGCCGACATGCCCTATACCGTGGACCAACTTACTCTCACATGTGGTAAGTTGGTCCCTGTGTCACTAAGTCAGCTATGAGCCAAACTGTGAGTTATGTTACAATAGTTTTGCCATTTATTGATATCACAATTATAGGCAAGATATATATATTCAGTTTAAACCATGAATGGTTTCTAAAATATTCTCTACACTGCTCTACACAGTACAAAAGGGGACCAACTAGCCCCTAAACAGCACAATCGGAAATAAAGAGTAAGCCTCCAGTGAGAATTGAACTCATACCCTCATTGCCAGAGGGAGTCCAGTATATGCCTGGCTGATAGTCAAAATTAATAAATCCAATACTAAGAATAAATGATAAAAATTCCTTTATTAAGACTACTAGGTCTCAAATATGAACAACAAAACCCAGCGGCTATAGGGGGTGAGTTTAAGATGTAAAACAGCTTCTGCAAAGCATGATAGTCTCTGTGGCTAAATGGTTAAGACAGCTAGGTGTATACTGGATTCCCTCTGGCAATGAGGGTGTGAGTTCGATTTTCACAAGAGGCTTACTCTTTATTTAATAATAAAATAGCTATAATTGTAACCCTGGTTGTTGTCCCTGATCTCACAAAATTGGTGCTAGCAAATGCAAGAAGTTCAAGATAGACGTCTTGCTCTAAAATGTAACATGAGGCCCAAATATATTTTGTTCAGTCCAAAATCAAAAGTTATTTTATACACGAGTCAACTTGTGATATTCTGAAAAGAATGGAATATTTTTTTAAAAGGCTCATACTCGGGACAATCCATTAAGAAATTAAACACATAGATAAAAGTTTATCTTTTAGGTGCTAATTGCTTACAATTGTTTATTTATATCTGCATTGTCTCTAGTAAATCAAATTATGCATTAAATTTGTAATACTCTTTTTATTCTCACACTTCACCTTTGACCCATCTCTTCATTCAGGAGATATATATAAATTTCATGGTCAATGCTTCACTTCTCAAATATACTTTCTCCTTATAAAAACTAACACACTTACAATAAACCATATAGATAAGTATCTATTAAGCAATTTAATTGAGTAGTTTTTTATTCAAGGTGAGTTTGTATTTCTTTTTATATATTTCTCATAAATTTTAGAAGTATAAGAAATGATATAGCCATGATTTAAAAAAATGTTTTGTAAAGTGAGTTTATAGTAACAAATCTTATCAACCAACCACCACTCAGCTACCAATATGAGCTACAATGCTCAAATCACTCATATATTTAAGTGTAGTAATCTTGTCTAGTTAATTTCATCCCCCAAAACGAATTGTATTTAGCTTACTTACAGCTTAATGTAAGGTTGATGAATAATACCTAAACCACTTGACCTACTACACCAAGAACAATAATAAATTTAGTATCATTAAATAAGATTAAATTATATAAAACACATTGGCTATTTGGTTTTTTGCTGTACATTTTGATCAATTTCTTCTGGCCATCTTCTGATGATATGCTGTTATTTTTTTTTAAATAAATCTATTCTGTTTTAGTTATTTGGGAATTTGATCAAAAACATCTGCAATCAAAAAAGTAACAACTTGTTCAATAAATGTTTTCAATGGAGTTATGATAGCAATTATTCAATAGCTGTCCTATATATCTTCAGTCAGGAAAACTCCTGATAAATTTTAATAAAACCAAACAAAATTAATAAAACTGTGCATACATAAATGTAAAGAATAAAATTCAACAATTAATGGATGAGCAAAAGAAACAATTAGAAATTGGCCTATTTGATCACTGCCATGAAGAAAAAATTGTGGAAAGTGAAAAAAGCAGTAATTCTTGCATTTTGTCATCACAACTTTAAAGAGAATGGTGTTTGTAAAGGGCAAACCTTTGTATGCCATTATACAGTTCTATTTTCAGCTTTTTTAAGTGCTATAATTCATGAAAAAATTGTTTAAAATATGTGTAATCCATGGCTCTGTTATTTTTATCGCATAAGCACAACAATCTAAAGTACATATTATGGCCAGCTGAAACCCCATTCTTATATACATTTTCAACATTCTACAGCATTTACTAACCAGTTTCAAAATCCTGATTTTGTTCTCTTATACCTGTTATAAAGGATGAATAAATCTCACATACCTAATACTAAGAACTGAACTATACATTTTATCACCAGCTGAATTCACCTAACATCAAGTATTTTTTCTAAAACCTTTTAAAAAGATGTAATCTAGAAGATAAAAAAAGGTTATTCCTTACTTTATTTATAGAAAATTATGATTCCATATGCATAACATTATGACTCATCAGATAACTGCACTGGTGGAATGTCAAATGCAGACAAAAAGACTTTGCTTCAAATAGGTTAAAACTCTTTACTACAACATACTATTAGCATGTAAAAGATGCAACACTGGATATAATTTATTCTTTGTATCTGTGAAAAACAGGGATTTATATTTTTTCATATGAATTCAAAAAATTATTTCAGTATGTGGATGTGTACAAAACCCTATTCATTTACACTATCAAATATTCATTAAAGCATAAATAATTATTGATACAGCAAAGATAGCTTTCTTTTTTTGCAACCATACAAATATAGTTGAATAAGTCGGAGAAAAAACAAAATAAAAATGACAGAAGTGAGAAAGGAAATTATCCAAAAGAAAGGGAAAAGAAAAGTTGAGTGAGAAAGACCTTGAGATTAAGAGTTCTGTCTCTTTTTATAGATGGCTTTTTAATTAATTTATGAATTCAATTTTTTTCAATAATCACATTTTCATGATAATTCATATCTTAAAAATATGTAAACATCTGACTTGTGGCTGTTACGGTTTTTCAAAATTAAAATTATAATGTTATATAACTGATGACAAACTTGGTATTTAAACAATTCTTAAGCGAAAAATCTGGCATGGTCATTTAAAACTTGTTTTGATGAAATATATCAATAATAAATAAATTCATCAGCAAAAAATGAGATTATATATTGATCATTTTATAAACAAGAAAAATGTTATAGTTTAAGACAATCACTCAGGATCCAAAAATATATCAACATTGTATATTTTTTACAGATTATATACATATATAATATACATAGAGTATAGCATTCAAAGTGAGAGAACAATAGTTGAAATATTATTATGAAAATATTAAATCATGTAAAATTCTGATTTATAATGATAGCTTTAACTTAGAGGAACCAAAAGAAAAATAGAAATTTGATGAATCAAATTACTCGGGGATATACAATTAAATTCAAGTTTACAATGAATCGCATTCTTATTTTAGTCAGAGGAAAATAAAAACGTATTCTGATGAAATATCTATTTTGGGAAAAATTCTTTCACAATGTAAAAGAACACTGAGTAGATGCACACATGTAAGCCAGACTTGAAATAAAGCACAAAGTGTCAAAAGACAATCACGACAATGCAAGAGCAATTTTTACTCAACTCGCACAATACTTTTTCATTATCAACAGAGTCAATGTCAAGCTCTTTTGTATCAATATCAATCATAAGAACAAGAGAAAGAGACAAATAATAAAAGATGAGGAGGTGCCTTTCAAGTATTGGATCAATGATGGTGACAATTAGAATCCTCATTTTTTGAGTGATGAATGGATTTCATTGTTCAGATTTGGTAGGGGAGCATTGGATGCAAGGTCATCCAAGATGTCATTCAATACTGTATGTTATAAAATGTTAGCACTGATTCTCCCTCATTTCCCAAAAGCATCAAATTCCTTCAATCCACTGACAGACAAGGATTATGAGGGCAGGGAACACATTTTCACAACTGGCTTTTTATCAGAAGAAAGAGATGGGGTGGGGGAGATGCACATTTAAGGAGAACAGTTGGGTATCTCTCTCAAATTTTTTTTCAAAGAGGATGACAAGTTTAATGAACCTTAAAATCATAAACAAAGCCATTTATTCAATTCCAAAGAAGAAATGACAGAGTTATCTGAGTGAATGCCTCATCACCAATGTGCATGGAATTATGGAGCAAATGAATAGCTCTTATCAAGCTAATTAGTAGAACACTGAAAAACAGAGTGAAATTCATTCATGGCTCAATCAAATTTAGTTAGCAAAACAAGAAGTAATTTAATTAGAAAACTAAACCAAGAAAAACTTAAGCAAAACACATGACTCATTCATTTAGAGAATTAACTATTTTCACAATCATCATTTATATCACTTTCTTATAAATCGTTAATATAATAAATTCTGAAAAAAACTTGGCATATTCTGAATTGCAAACTGTTAAGGATGAGGAATTAAAATTTGTTATCATTTTTTATATCGCGTAGACAACAGCTTAGTTGATTCAAGATTGAATTAGATATGTTCAATATTTTTTCTTATAATCACAGACATTAGCCCAATAATCTATGTGTGTATGTGTGTATGTGTATGTAGGGTCCCTTTCATAATTAGTGAACACTTCATTTTACTTAGACAATCATTGGATGGTAAACATTGAAAGGTTTTTTTTGTTTTTTGGTGAATAATTCATTTTTTCACCATCTATATCTGAAAGATTCAAATGCACATTCTTCTCAGTCTATGAATAAAAATAAGTTGTAGTAGTATTTACCTAAAATAGGTTATGCATAAAACTTCCAATTCATTAACCTCAAATTA
>VCCN01000233.1:5852389-5886823 GCA_006491835.1 Architeuthis dux | reverse complement strand
ATTGGGTAAAATATATTAGAAAATAAATTAAATTATCCTTAAGTTTTACCCTCTATTTGAACATCTGTTAACTAATAGGGTGAAATATAGTAAATAAATCAAATAAATTAGATTATCCCTGCCTAATGTCACAAGAATAGTTATTTTACTTCAGGTCAATATTAATATTCATACCACTTAGGTGACATAGATTTTATAAATATGTTAGCAACATATATAAGAAATATACTATCAAATAGAATTCTTTGTAATTATTTGTATACAAAATATGTCATTTTTTAAAAAGATTTTGTTTTTAACGGACAACTCTGTCTGTTCCTGCTGTCATTATGGAAAACGTGTTGCCACGGACGATTGCTATCGACATGCACTGGTTAGCAATCACTGGACTTAAAATTTTCTACCTTGATTTGAAGACAGTTTTCCATTCTTTTAAGAATAAGTTTTGCAGAATCAAGTGTGTTTGAAGACTATAGTATTTGGTCTAAATAGTGAACCAGTGTTGCAAATGTACATACATATGCATACACCTATTTATATATAATTTCATTGGTATCGCAGATTTTACAAGTATAAAAATAAGTTTTATGTTTGTGTATGCTTATAAATAGTTAATACATACATACATACATATGCACAAAAAATGTATTAATTTTTCAACATTATTATTGTAAAATGAATATAGTATGTATTTATTTATTTATTAGATGAAGTATTGTGGACCATTATTATTAATTCTTTGCTACTATTTACCTTCATCTTAATTTTTGTTTCTTTTTATCGCAACTAAATTCTTTATTCCGATTCGTGCTGTTAATTTATTTACTCACTGCCGAGGGAAAACAGGCTTGAATTTAGTTGGGATAAAAAGCAACAAAAAGTGAGATGAGTAGCAAAAATTTTATAATAATGAATATAGTATGTATTTAAACAAAGAAAGTATGTTTGTGTGAGCAAGCTTGTGTTAAAATATATTGTCCAGTTGTTACAACACAAAGTATATTTGAGCTCTTCATTAAAAAAAAAAACAACAGATGATCCAAAGCATTATACTAATCTAATTTCTTTGAGCTGTCACCTAAATAAATGAAATATTTGTCCTTGAATATGTACTTAATTCTTAGCCTAATAAATCAGTTGTGATATTGGATTTGAAAAATCTGGAAAATTCAGCTTGCCTGTGCATAAATATATACATAGAATATGTAAAGAAAGACAAGAATCTAATAGCCAGTGTCAGAACTCTGATCAACCAACTAATCTGGCAATGGGTTATTCTAAAACTATTTTTCTCTTTTTAAAATTTTATTTTACTTTTTAATAGTAAGTTTAAAGTACTATTGTGTTAATTTACTTTTCTAAAGAACCTATGTGAAATTAAACAGGGTATAAGACTTAACTGACTAGGTAAATTTTTATTGTCACTTTTGCCCTCAGTAGATTAAGTTACTCACAATGGTGTGATGAAACCTAAAACAGATCACTTACCTAAAAGAAACATCTAAGAGAGGAAAAAATTACCATTTCTCCTGACTCAACTGGTGAAAATTAAAATTTAATACTTAAAGCAATTTACACTTTAACAGACCAAGAGACCGATCACTATGGCCCAGAGATAGAGTACTCGCCTACAGTTTGGTAAGCTGTGGTTAATACCACCACCGAGTCATACCAAAGAATTGAAAAATGGTACTCAATGCCTCTCAGCTAAGCATTCAGCACAAGGACTAAGATTGAGGAACCTCTCCCCAAGGCTAAGGGGTTATGGCCAAACCATGTTGGATACACCGGTTCTGGTAAGATCACTGTAGTTAAGCCTGGTCAGTCAGTACCTAGATGGGTGACCATTGGGGTATACCATGTGCTGTAAGCAGAACGGAGCTTCAACAGGCCTGCTAAGCTGGAAGTAGGTCTTACTATCAATTGTGTACCTAACTCTGCGGCACCCTTGATGAGGGTATAAACAGAGAACGATGATACATACATACATACATACATAAAGACCAAGAGACTACATATTGATACAGACTGTTCCCAGATATTAATCAATGCTTTCAAGCAACAAGGATAAAGTACAAATGATATTGCTAGAAACTTTATTAGTAATATCTTCACTTTCATTAAAGCCCATTTTCAATTGTCAACAATAATTACAATCTTGGATTGTAATATTTATATTAAAATATTTTATCTCTTTTCAGTGACCTCCTGTTTAAGAATAGAAGGTTGCCATGGTCTAAATAAACTAAGAAAGTAAACATGTTTCATAATTTTTAAGATATTTCTTTTATTACAGACATTGAGATAAAAATAAATCTAGTCAATATCACCAAAAGTGTTTTTTTATAGAAAAATTTTAAGTGTCAAACATTTTTTCAAATATTGTGCAATTATAGTAACATAATCAACAGTCACTATAATTTATGGGGACAATTGCACTTATTCATGTATAGTGTGAGACATTTTGTATTGATATCAAAAGTCAACTTGTATAGGTCCCATTATACAGAAGTGTACTATTTTAACTATTTTGTTGACTTGAAGTAACAGCAACATTACAGTGGTCCCACTCTTATGTTGACACCTATATAAACAGTCAACCTGCTTTTGCTTGGCCAGAACTTGCAATTTTAGTTTACTTGTCATATGCAGCCAACTGCCAGTAGATACTTTTTTGTGGCTGAAACCCTCCTCTTTACCTCTTTTAAGAAGCCAAAGACCTGGGTTCATTCTTTTCTTAAATTTGTTTAATAAAAGTAGGACTATGAGAAAATGAAAATGAGAATAAGCGGTATAGGGTTTTGTTTTGTTTTTTTGCATGATCACATGATACACAGATACAATAATTACAAATAAGTAAGTTCTGATAGTGATAGGTATCTGTAGGCTTTAATGACAGGGAATAGTAATGTAATATATGGCTTCAAAATATCCTAGGTGGCAGTTGGTCTACAAATCAAAACACTGCTACTTTTAAACCTTTCTTCTATCTTCCTAAATACAGGATTGGAAGAATGGTAGTAGAAAAAGCAATGAAATGTATGCACAGTATATTGAACAAGGCAATCCCTAAGCTACCACATAATTCAAGTCATTTAATTGACAAGATATGCATAAAGCCAGTCATCCTATAAATTAGTTCAGGAAGGGCTAAACTAAGCTTTACTCTCTACTTCTCTCATCTTGGCATAATTTCAATCTCTTATACTTAGCAATAAAAATATTTAGATTAATAGAATGTTCACTTATATCTTGTGTCCCATGACAGGAGAAATGATAAGGACCTAGTTATGTTAGCAATAAAGCCAGAAAATTGATGCACTTATAACTAGGTAAGTAGCAATAATATAGTTCTATCAAGTTTATTAACCAATGTCAATTCTTTCTACAACAACAACCAATGGAACAAGTATTTTTTATTAAATTAGCTGCTTCAGTTAAATCAATTAAAAAGAAATTAATCAAATCATAAAGAAGTTGTTAGCAAACCAGTATGTTTTGTTTTTTGTTTTTTCATTTATCTAATCTAGAATTCACAATTTTATTAGAAACCATCAACAAAAACTGTAACCAAAACTGTCAACATAGGTTTCTTCAGTTTTCAAGTTGGTCCGGCTGGCTGGATATGTATGTATCATGTGTATAGGCCGCACCAATTGACTAGAAAGCTGAAATTTGAAACATTTACTCCTTGTTATGTCTAGAAAAAACTTCTTTTTTAAACCCCCCACCCCACATCACCCCGCCAAATAAGTTTTTAGTGGAGGGTTCAATTTGCAATGTAAGTTCATGCTAAATTGATCCCTAGTTTGCTTTTGGAAAATTCAGATTTCTTTTAGTCATCACTGCCTAACATGAAAAAAAGTGGATGCCCAACAAAAGATGAGAGAAGTAACTCATTCATTGATCACCCCCTTTTCCAATTTTTTAATTGATCACCCACAACACAGCATGCTGCCAAAAGACGTTGATCACATGATGGTTTCTATTGAGTGACTAACCAGATTCTTCTTCTTCTTCTTCAGTATTTTTGTATTGTAGAAATGAAACAGGCAGATGGCTTGTTAGGTTATCTATATTCAAAATAAAAGATCTATAGACAATGGAACAACACTGGAGTTTCACCTCCAGGGTGCATGCCTGGGTGAAGTGTATGGAGATCTTGGGATGCCCAGTTGTCAGAATCCCACTCTCGACCCCACTGATGTAGTCCAGAGAAAACATTGGGCGTCAAACCATCTTAAGGGGGCACCACTTCCAGGTTTTGGAATAAGAGTTGTCCTTCTCCTAGATTGGTTGCCTTCCCAAGATATAAGAGTCCAATTTGCACTGCTATTTTACCCATAGCTGGGGGAATTTTGTCCTTTGTCGAGTTTCCCCACACTCTTTGATTGTACCGGAATCGAACCTGCGACCTTCTGTGTCTGAGGCAGACATGCTAACGATTATATCATGTGAGCGGATTAATACCTGATTAATGCCAGTCTTAATGTATAGAAATAAACATTTCAAATAAAAGATAATGATGTATGAACACTTACTAAAAAAGGAAAGGAAAAAAAAGGCCTAAGCAGCAAAGTATTGAATAAAAGCAGACTAATTTACATGTTTTATGAACAGACCTATTTTGAAACCATTGAGGTATATTCAAAGCCACCAAAGTTGATTTATGATAAGCTGGTAATCAATGTATACAAATATATGACTGCTATGGTCAAAATGTTCACTCTCCTCAAACGACCTTGACTTTAAGGGAACATTATTGAGTGACAAAAGAAGTAAAACTCAGGTATGTTTATGCAAACTATAAGTGGTCAAAAGGATCTACATGTCACTAAGCCACCCACAAAACATCCGGGTAAGGTAGGTAAAAGTGCTGAAACCTTGATTTTATGTTTATTCTTTCCCCCCCCAAATTTTGAATTGGGGTGTGTCCTTGAGTCCAGAGCATCCTTGACACCAGGAAATATGGTACTTGTATTGACAAGTAATATCCAAAGAGAAGAAATATACACATCTCAAATTAAGCAATAAAACATCTGAGATGATAAAAACAGCTTCATTTTCAATTGCTAGTGATATATCACTTGTTTTGGGTATTAACAAGGACAGTAACTTTAAGAATGATAAGCAAAAAATATCAATATTGAAAAATGGTTTTTAAAACAGTAATTTCCTTAAATTAACATCCTTAATCATTTCATTCCAACCACTCCACTAAAGCATTCTACTTGGTATAATTTCTGATTACCTTAATCCTTTTCAAACAGTAGACTTATAAAATTCTATAGCACTAAACAATCTAATCACAAGTAAGACTAATTTTACTTCATTTATGCTTGCAACCACTAAGCTTACAAATTGGATCATATCACAGAAATAGCATAAGTATTAAAATTCTGATACATATTAAAAATTCAAAACAGGCTTCAGTTCAGATCAAAATCTTAGAATTCCCAGACAAAATCTACAATCAAGTGCAATTTCTAAATGGTGCAGCTTTTATCTCATAACCACTTGCAGCGTATCCACATATTAATGATTCATTTTTGACAAACCACAAACACATGAGCCTAGTGTATGTCTCTTGCTTCATAACAAAGATAATACTTGAATATAAATTTTATTTCCTAACCTTACTCAAGTGTGATCGTATGCTTACATGATTGTGACACAGGATATCACTAGCAGGGATACCCGGCATTGCCTGGGGAAAATAACTTAAAATATAAAAACACAGAAAAACAAATATTTTATAGAGATTTCATAAAATGGAAAAAGAGTTCACCCTCTATTTTGACTCCTAAAAAAGGAAAACTGCACCCCCTAAAAAGTAAAACAAACTCCCCTCCCCCTAAAAGGGGAAAAAAACTCCCCCCTCTGATTTTGACCCCTAAAAGTGGAAAAAAACTACCTCACCAATTTTGAACCACAAAATGCAAAAAAAAAATGTTTCCTCTCACTTTTGACACCTACAAGTGAAAAAAAGTTTCCCTCACTTTTGACCCTTAGCGAGATTACCTTTTTCTCCGCCACACATATAAACAGTCTCTCTCATATATATAAACGTTCTTTCTCTCTCATACAACTTATTTCAAAAACACATTATCTCGGAACACTTACAAACGCTTTCTACATCACAACTATATCATTAACTGCTGTATACATAAGTGTTCAGTTTAGCATAATATATGCATTATAAATTGAACCCCCTGCTAAAAAAAGTTGATAGTGTTGGAATTTTATTTTTAAATCCTATGTTTGATCCCGAGGTTAAGTCAATATCTATGCAAAAAATCAGGACCTGCGACTTTGCATTTGGCCGTGATACTCAGACAGTCTGAACTTTCGCATAGTATTAGAGAATATAGTTTTTATTTTTCTTGCTCTTTTCAAGGCTATATAAACTCAAAATCTTTGAGCATCTCACAACATCTTTTTCAAAGAACCAAACATAAGTCGTAGTCTGATGAGGAGAGAGTTAAGAAATGCATTCATTTTCCATTTTTTCCTTTTTGCAAATAGGTAGTTTTTTTTTCATAATACAAGTATTAGTTTTTACATGTATGTTTGATCTCTGGTGCACAGGGAGATCCTCTGATCTCAATCCTTGGTCATTCATGGTTAAGGATTTACTCTTATATGTATAGTTCCTGGGGACCGTTCCCTCAAGCAGCACCTCCCCATTGCATTAGGAGGGGGTAGGGTCTGGGTTATTCCCTGATGCCTGTGGCATACCAAGGTAACTAGATCATTTTTAGATTCTTACCAGAGTGTTGAGTATAGTGCTGTGGTGCAGGGGTGCTACACTAAATAAACAGCCCTGTGCCACATACTGCCAGAATGGGACAGCAATTAAATTCTGGGAGATAAAGAACTAGTGTCTCATTTTGAAATCAGTTTCCTTTTTCCACAATAGACTTTTAAATTCTCAGTTACTGATCCTTATAACTGAATTATGCCTATATGAGCTCCACTATTAATAAGTGAGTGATACAGAATATGAACTGGAAATGCAAGAAATTCTTAAATTATAAACCTTTTTGTCTGATTTTCTGTTTATTAAGATGGGAATTTTAATTAAGACATTAAATAAAACTAAAAATATTAAGAATTTGATTTAATAATAAACTTTCTATAGAGAAAACTAATACTCCCAAAAGGGATATTTGCCAAGCCTTCAAATAAGAAGTAGAAGAAAATTCCATAAAGATTGAAAGAACCAAAAGGGTACTTTCATGGTTAGATTAAATATTTTCAAGAATATTTTCCTGTAATCAAAATATGACGTTGGGTTCAGGACCTTCACTTATAGGATAAGGAACAAGGAGGGGAAAAAGGAGACAGCTCCCATAATAAAAGATAATGATGTTATTACTGAGGAATGCATTGAAAAAGTGGGTAAAGGAAAGCACATTCCAGAAGATGTAATGTAAAATGATCTAAGGTAGACAGATAAGGTTTCAATCATATTTAGGAAAATTTTAGGTTACAAGTTCCTGTGACAGATGCCATAAATTTATGACTTTTGGAGATAAGATAAACTACAGTTAATTAAGCTAGAAATATGGATCTTCATATTTTTCAAAGAAAATACAGGAAATTATTACTGAGTAAGATGATCTTGTATTAATATAGACATCTTAAGAAATGATTGAAAATAACTTGATTTACCAAATTTTACAGTGATTTTTTTTATATATTTACAAACTGGTGTGTGTGTTTGTGTGTCTGTGTGTGCGTTTGAGTTCTGAATGCATGCTGGCTCTTGAAACAAGCAGCAGAATAATCAACAACCAAAAGAAGTTTTAGGGAAGTGAATTTATTTTGATTTACATCACATCAGATGTGTATCCATTCCTCTGGGGTAACCAAAACAAAATTATAAAGGAGTACAAGAAAAAAGGTCAACCCCTTATTTACTTACGTCAGAGATTTTGCTATTAAAAGTGAATGATAATTTAAAAAAAATTAGATTCTTCTTTCTTATTTTATCAGATAAGCTATACCATATTACTGCATGTGTTAGTAAATGCTTAAAAATTGGTAATTATAAAACTGCCATGTCTGTATTTATGGAATAATATTGTTAGTCATTTTCAAATTTATTCAATGAAAAAACATACCCAGGATTCATGAAAAAAAACAAAAAACGATAAAGTGACTAACTTATTTTGATTTAAAATATCACATTTTATTAAAATGCAGTTTACAATTATATTATATATTTGAAAAATACATATTTACATAAATTTATTTTCCTTATATGCAAAGTTTGTGACTATTTATTTTGGGGTTCATTTAATTACATTAATATACATTAGTGAAAGAAAAGTATAATTCATTTACAATCACAATCAAAGAAATTTTAATTGACCGATTCACAAACTTATTTTTGTCTTGGATAGCCACAGCAACACTAGGAATATAAGGTTTGAAAGTACTGTAGATAACAGCAGTAGTCATTAATTAAAAATTGCATCAAGTAGTTAACTTTCCTTGGAAACAATACAATATATACAAGTATTTTATGATATTAACACATTCAGCCCCAAAGGACATTAAGATTTTTTCGTAACTTTATCTGTTAATCACCAAACAATGTTAATTAAGTAAAATCTCCCCTTGTTTTGAAATTCAAGCCTTGTATTCATTTTGTCCTCCACACACTACTGTGACTAATACCTGCTTTCCAGCTATGCTATTTAGTCTCTGGGGAATCCCCATTCTTCTATTCTTGGCCTACACACATCAGTGAAAACGACATTGATACTCAAGATGTTAAAATACATTCACAAATCAAAAGGTACATTTTATATTTCACAATTGAATTTTTTTACAATGAATATTACCACACACAATATAAATAAAGGAATACTACAATACTAGATACATCATTGTCACAATACTATTATTATTATTACTAGCTTTACAAGTTTCATAGTGCATCTTTGCAATTTGGGAATAGAATGAAGTAATTTATATATTTTGATGGCACAAAAAAAAGAAAACAAAATCCAGTTATTTACAGTTCTAATCAGTAGTTTATCCATTTATGAATTTATAATCCTAATGAAAAAATATTATTATCTTTAACTCTTAAGAACTTCACAGGCAACATTCTTGTGAAAATATTCTTGTCTTGCTATTCCTTTTGCTTAAATCTATTACCTCAATGTTTTAGCTCTGGAAGAAAAAGGATTAAGTTGTTTGTGGTTAACTATTGCTTGTGGTGAGTATATTCCAAGCCTGTCAAAATATTAATGTTGGGCTTTGTCATGGTATATAAGTGGGCTTTGTCATGGTATATAAGTTTTTCTCTTCCGACAGAACCATTAATGAATCTATGAATAGTAAGGTAACTTGTGATAATAGATTTTTTTAAAGTGCAGGAAGTGTTATACACACCATATGTATGAAAATTCATACAAACATGTGCTAACACAGAGATTATTATCATCATAAATCTTCCACACACCTCTTGTATCACAGACTTGTACAAGTCATTTTGACATGGAGGGGGGAGAGTATAAGGATAAAAACCAAGTTTGGAGTTAATAATGGTGATTGATTGAACTCTTTGTTACTTTGTATGTTATCAGAATGCTGCATGCTTGTAACTGTATAGTAATGGATAATGAACATTAATCTCGATGATTGTCATGTTTTATTACTTTAAGATGTTATCAAAATGTTGTATACATGTAATTGTCATTGTGTTGGAAAAGGCTTTCATCCTTTAGAATAAAGGTAATCGGAGGAAGATGTGGATTCTCATTTAGTTAGCAGCTATTTTATGATTCCAAGGTAACAACCACTTAATTCAGCAAAGATTAGTTTTGGTGTGATGAATGGCATATGTAGTATTCCAGAAGTAACATAGATTGATGGTAAATCTGTCCCAAGGCAAATCAATATGAAGGAGTACTGCAGAGAGATTATTGGGCATCTAATCTGTTGAAGGTTGCCTGAAATGTTTGTCTCATACACAAATTCAATACTGCACTAAGCCAGATAATATAGAAAGATGCCATGCAGTTCCTGAGCTCAGAAGGAAGGCTTCTTATTCAAAGGTTTCCAGCTGAATTAACTCACATTTAATTTCTGAGTCAATCATAAGCCCACACCACAAGCTAGACCATCAAGCAGATGCTTCCGGCATATATATATATTGCTTAACATACAAAATTAAATTTACCTTAATAGAGATATTTAATTTAAAGAATTCTAAGATAACCTTTTGTTGCACTGTAAGCAACTATATTAGAATTAAATACCAAATCGAATTATAACTCTTTATAACTCTTAAACTACAGTAAAACATAACGTTACAAGGGTGGATCAATAAATCTGCAGCCTGACATGTGGTTAATAGCTGAATTTTTATCTGAAATTTTCACTGTACAATATTCGATGGAAGTGATTAATAGTCACCATTAAAATTAGTGCATTGACAAGACTATGTTGAAAAATCAACATTTGTTGTGTAAAATGAATGCTTTTTTATCATTAGACTATGGACTTATTGGTGTACCTACATATATACAAGGTTTTTTGCAAGTAGTTTTATAGCTAAAAACTTCAGATATTTTTTAGCTGAAATATGATTATTCAATTAAAACATCATCACCAACACAGCAAAAACTGAAAATTTGTATTTGGCTACAATTATGTTACAGACAGTATGACAAGGAAAAACCAACTTGATGGTCATTTTGTTAAATCAAATATTATACCAGGTTGGCCAATGTTACAAACTAGCAAATTTGAATGGGAGGAAGCCACTTGGAAATGATTCACTATAGCACATTGAACATCACTGACCATGATGATACTGACATTATACAAGCATGATCACAGAACAGCAGGCTGCTTCTTGATTAGTTTGATTTCATCATAAATAAAAATTCACATTTTATCAATCATTAAACAACAACAAAAATACATCAAGCTTGATACAAAGAAACAGAATCATCATCATCATCAGCCGTTATAAGTCCACTGCTGGACGAAGGCCTTTCCCATCTCCTTCCATGACAACCTATCTTGTGCTAATCTCTGCCAAGTCTTACTGGCAAACCTTTCTATCTCGTCCCGCCATCTTGTGTCTGGCCGTTTCCTACTTCTTTTACTATCCCATGGGCACCAATCTGATAGTCTTTTCCCCCATCTATTGTCATCTCTTCTCGCTAGGTGGCCGGCCCATCTCCACTTTTGTTGCTTAATTAGTTGTATAATATCCTTTACTCTAGTCTTTTCTCTGATCCATGTTGATCTTTTTCTATCTCTCAGCGTTACCCCTAGCATTGCTCTTTCCATGGCTCTCTGTGCTATTCTAAGTTTGTTTTCTGCTTGTTTGGTTAATTTCCAGGTTTCGCATCCATAAGTCATGGCTGGTATTATGCACCCGTTATATACTTTCCGTTTTAGGCACATTGGCAAGGTGCTCCTCAGAATGTCTCTATTCATACCAAATATAAACAGAATAATCATCCTTAAGTAAAATGTTATTATATTCTCTATCTTACATTAATTGACAATGAGAGTCTATATAGCTAGAAAAAAAACCCTTTCATACAAGAATACATACATCTTCATTATATCTACAGATGCAATTGATATTTATTTAAACTTTTCAGTACATAGTGCTTCATTTTTCCACTTTTTCCAACTTTAAGTTTAAAAGTACTTTTATTACATTTCTCTTTGGGTGGCTTTTAAAACTGATTCATCAAAAGTTATGAGATTACAACAATGTTTCATTGGCAGTCGAGACCTGACAAAGATTGATCAATAATTGTATATGTCAGAAGAGAAAGGAAGTGATTATCAAATGATTTCCTGTGTAATGTTTAGTAAAGAAAAGGGTATCCAATATCACAGTATGAATGATTTATGGTAGATGAAAATATATATACATACATACATTAGATATTGAGAGACAAATAATAAGAACGTGTATACATAATCCGCATACAAAATATATATACACATACATGCACTTGCACATATAAAAACAATATATTCATATATGCACACAATAAACAGTCAGTCTCTCTCACTCATATCACATAATTCATGCATATGCATTATACATACTTCATATACAGGCACAAATATATTGCATATGAACTCATAATTCAAACCATTCCTATATGCAGGCATACATTTATTAACACGCATACATGCAGTATCTGTATCTACATTACATATAAACCTCTCTCACACACACAACCTTGCCCTTAATAGAAGAGCTTGAAATTAGAAATCATTTTATCCTCAAAACAGACTAATTTAGTATATTGAACAGAGACATCAGATATAAATGTGAGGAGAAAATCCCTTGTTTACAAAATTTCATTGAAATTCATTGAGAACCTATGGAGATATCGTGTGGACAGACATGAGCAAAAAAACTGCAAAATATCTCTCAAACAAAAACAAATTCCTGGATCTGCCCCCAAATTTGATCACTTGTTCCGTAGCCCATAGCCCACGTTTCCGCAAATTTCATTGAAATTCATTGGGAACTTGGGAGATATTGTATGGACATATAGCCACAATAAAGGGGGCCAGGGTAACTGTAAAAAATTCCACCCCAAAATTTAATCACTTCTTCCTTAGCCAATTTCACACCTTTCCACAAAATTTCATTGAGAACTTTTGGAGATATCGTGTGGACAAACATGAGCACATACATAAATGAAAAAAATCGAAACATATCGCTCAGTCGAAAAAATATCCCTGGATCCGTCCCAAATTTTACCACTTCTTTCTTCGCCGTGGCCCATCCTTCTATAACATTTCATTAAAATTCATTGAGAACTTTTGAATATATTGTGTGGACAAACAGACAGACACGACTGAATATTTACCTTTAAGGTAAAAAGGGCTAAGATTTATGTATATGTCTGTACCTTAATTATTTTTAGCCTGACCTCATTTTTTCAAGAAACCTTCAGAATTTTAGAGTTACTTCTGAAAGTGACAAGAGAAATCAAATTAGGGAATATGATTTACCCGAAATATTACAGTGGCAAAAAAGAATATATGTCTTTGATTCTTATCTTTAATACTCAATTTTAGCAACATTGCTAACCTATTTTTTAATATAGAACTGTACTTGACATTAATGTCAAGTACAGTCCTACACTAAAAAATAGGTTAGCAATGTTACTATAAAGAAATGAGGTTTGGTACTACATGATCCATGTGTTGAGGTACCAAAAAATATTCAAAGTGTATGCAACTGATATTTTTTAAAATGCATTTTTAAAATTATCATTTTGATTAAAATTTCCCCATTTCTTCCCACCAATGACCATCCCAACTTGGTGGAAAAATTAATAAAGATGCTCAAATGCTTCAAGAGAAAATTTTTGGTTTCCCAAATATAGAAGAAAAAAAATGAAGATAAATTTAAACTGAGATATTAGTAGCAAAACAGGAAGTTCAATGTCAGATAAAGTGGCTCTAATTTGGCAATGTGTCAAGTCTTTAGCAGTAAACAAGAATTTGAGGTCAGTTGTAGGGTTCACTGGCCAGAAATAAATCCATCATAAGCTGTACTGCAGTAGAAAAACAATTTAAATAAAATGAACAATAAAACACAAGTAATCTTCCAACATATTCATTATATCTGATCATTATAGTCAACATCAGATTTCAACACAACATTTTATTCTGGATTAAAAGAAATTTCAATTATTCTTTTTTATGTTCAAGAACGATGGAGAAAAGAACATATTTGTCTCTTAATAACCCAAATTTATAAAAAAGCAATAATAAAATCATTTAGCTAATTATTGTGTTATAAAATAGAGAAAAAAAAGACTCATTTTAAAGGAAATTGTTTTATTCTACAGAACTATAGTGATTTTTAAACTTAAATATTAAGATATATTTATATAAGGATTTACAGCATAAGAAGATGCTAAATAAACAAGATAGAGATAAATTTCAATATTTCATTTATTCAATTAAAAATATCAACCTATAATTATTCAGAAATCATTATCTACCATCAAGCTGTACTAGTAGCTTTCTATAAGTAATAAACTTTGATTGCAGTAGACACTGATTCTGAAATGGTATACCAAATTAAAAACTTAATATACATGAAAAATATCCAAGAGAATTCTAATTTATTGGCTTGGCATCCTCAAACTCAAATCAGATTTGATAATACTATTTAGATAAATGTGGAATTGACCAAGATGAATAGCAATCTTCTTATGAATAATGAATACATCAAATCATGAATATATTCAACAATGAAATTTATATGCCAGAACAAAGATATTATAAAGAATACTACCATTGTAAGCAAGTCAGAAGGAGCAGCCAAAGAGGTGATGATTTAGTGAACTTTTGGCGATATTATGTAGTTTGGACATATAACGATGTAGGGGAGGTAATTGTGCATGGATCCGTCCCAATTTACCCACTTCTTATATAGTCTATTGTCTACCCTTCCACACAATTTCATCGAAAATTCATTGAGAACTTTTGGAGATATTGTGTGAACAGACATGAGTATATATATAAATATTTAAAAAAATATCTCTTAATTAAAACAAAATTCCTGGATCCGCCCCAAACTTTAACCACTTCTTCCTTACAGACAGATAGAAAGACAGACAGACAGGCAGAGGTAAAGATATATATCAGTTTCAGTAGGATGGGTTATGTGATTCCCTAAGCCAAATTAAAATATTCGTAAATTTTAGTAAGAAACTTCTAATAAATCGAAAGTAATTTATCATTCAAATCCGATGAACTAAAGGATATAAATTGATTTGTAACCCTATCCAGTCAGATAATAAGTATTTTTTAGCTTGGCCAAGGGAAAAATTGCCATGTGTTGAAAGTAAACACTATAAGAAGCTGATGCTTAACATTTTGCAGCATTCAAATTCTGCCTAAAATGTCTTGAACTGAAAGGTTGGAGAGAGCAATATTTAAACAGCTGGACATTTATTTTTAATTGGATCAGAAAGTAGTTACCCAATGCTTGTCTCAGCTAATTTTGGTGAGAACAGTAAGAAACAGAGGACTAAAGAAGTGTAATGTAGTTTATGTTTGTCTTGTACATCTGGATGTCAAGAAAAAAACATTCTGAAAGCCCAAGTGATTTATAAAAGATGTTTCTGGTAATTAGAAAATTATTTTAACTGAATGGTAACAGTTTTAGAAAGTTTGGTATGAAAAGATATCTTTCTAAAAGACTGTATTTTGAAAATGTTTTCAAACTTTCTTATTGGTGCAATTTTATATATACGAAAAGTAGCGAAGGAATCCAGTATTACCAAGACAAAAAAAATGACATTTACAAGAAGAACTCACAATTTTCATGTGAAGGTCAGTTTTATTTTTTAAGGTCAAGTATTTAACTTCCATGATAGAAATTTTACTCAAGATTTCAATCTAGCCCTTTTGGCCCAAGATCAAATTGTAATCTCTTACATTTTCAGTTCAAAGAAAATGTATACAGCTTATTTTAAATCATGAGTTTTAAAATTGTTAAATATTGCAATCAAACAGAAAACCATGAAAGTTCTATTAGCAATTATTATGAGTTCCTAGTATTTACCATTTTAGAATTATAGAGCTAAACAAACCAATAAACATACAATTTTATTTTATATTTATACCACTGTAATTCTTAAGCCATTTAACTTTGTTAATTCATGAAGATGATAACCGAAGATAGAAGAGCATTTTATCTAAAAGCATCAAAATTAATATTAAAATGGTAATTTTTGGAGCAGCTGACATGGTGTTTAAACTAACACTTACATTATATAACTATGTTTTCTCATGTAAAGTAGAAGCAGTTCTTACATTCAAAGAAAATACTATATCTTTCCTTAATTATTTTTTATCACATTTTACAGTTTCTTAACAGTTAAATATTACAGAATATCTTTGGTAACAAGAAATAGAAAAACCAATTCAATGCAAACAAATATATATTACTATCTTCAAGTGCTTTCAATGGAACAAGTAGCATTGACACACAGATGTGTGTGTGCGTCTGTAGCAAGATATTAAATTCATTAATAATTATGATAATACTGAAACAAAAATGAAAGCTGTTTTTGAAATAATCCAGCATCTTCTGAAGTGCATATATCTTATAACTTTATAAAATCAGGCTGATAGAAGCTTTTATTTATTTATAAGAACAACTTTAAATAAAACTTGGCAATGCACTGATATTGTCTAATTGGTAATGCACTCTCTAAAAACGTACAAAAAGAAACCAGAATAGTTGCAAGATCATCAAGGGAATCAAAACACATATAATAATTACCAATGTGTTTTTATTTATTTGTTTTCTGTCATGCTGATAGAAACAGATACATAAAATTAATTGGAATTGCCGCGATTTGAACTCCAACATGGACCTTAGCAGCCTGATGAATTACCAATAGGGCAAGGGTACACTGATGACACAGTATTGAAATTTAAAGCATTAAGTATGTCAGTCAGATTGTATACATTGGGGAAAGGGAACAATACATCAAAGCAGCTAACGGTCTAGACAGGCAGAATTTATAAAAATTTATAAACAACCAAAAAAATAAATAAAACTCATCATTTTTGACAACACGGATACACTAGCTCTTCATATGTAAGATTAAGCCTCCAGTTGCAAGCCAGTAAATATTATCATAGCAGAATGATCAGTAAATATAGATGGATTGGAGAATTATTTAGGCTTTTTTGCAGTTTATTTCCTATATTTACACCATTGTTTAAATTTCAATAGCTGTTTTATTATTCATTCTATGCAGTAGACAAAAAGGTTACATATTTAAAGTTAAAACTAATCCATGTTTTCTTAGATTGAATAATTGGATAGTTAGAGTTCAACTTGAGTTATGAGACTTTATTAAATATGGCTTACTGGTTCCATTATACATTACATGACCACTAATGAATGGCTCATTATGCAGGTGATTAAATCTTATATGCATTAGCTAAAGGTATTTGAAAGAATAGAAAAGATTATGCACAGGAGATAAATATATTTTTAGTTTGTGGTGAATATATCAACATAATAATAAGAAAAAGAACAGACGTGGTTTACACAATTTTTGATAGAGTGACAGACACTCCTCCTGCTTGGTTTGGTCTTACCCCGCTAATACTACAGAAGGGTTGTTGGCGAAGTTGCTTGAAACGTTATCGAGTTGGATTGGTCCAGTTGCAAAGAGAATTTACCAAAAGATCTTGGAAACTTGAGGAGTGATGAATAATGCTCATGTATAGGTTAATAACAAGAGCGTTTTATTAGATGCTCTAGGGTTACAAACTTCAATTTGAATATGATCCTTCTCAAGGAGCTTATTTGTAAATTAAGATTGACGGTCAATCGGTCAGGTCTACAACTAATCTGTTGAGATCGAGGCACTCAGATAGTAAGATAAGCGAAGCTGGTGTTGACAGGGAACAGCAGTGTCAAGCCTTCAGTTACGAATAGTCAGCACTTCTTCTTGAAGCTCTGGACTTGGTCAAGTATCTTAAGTTGGGACTTGGCTGAACTGCAAACTTTGCCAGTACTTCATCTTGTGGGGTCATGGGGTCGCCAGGTCTAAACAGCCTTTCTCTTCAACAGCCACCTGTAGACTACATTTATGGAAAACCCCTGGTAAGGATTGAGGCATGGTTTCTATGGGGTTTTTGGCGAATGACCCCAAGGTTGAATTCTCTGCATTTCCAAATTCGGATGGACAGTATTTTTAGCTTGTCTCTACTTTAACCCTTTGATTCCATTGCCTAGTTTCCTCACACTATTTCTTTGAATGGGCAGAACTATACAGATTACCTCATTCACTATGTGGACCATTGGCTGAAGATAATTACTGCAACTTTTGTATTGTATATATAATAAATAAAAATATATATTTTTTTGATATAAATTTATTTATTCATTAGAATTAAATAAGCCTGTGCATATCTATATGATAAATTTTCGTTAATATCTAATACTTGTCAATTTAGCTCAGTCAGTATGACAGCTTCCTGGCATCAGGTGGTCGTGAGTTCAAATCAGGGTATGGGCATGTGGATTTTACATATTGGTTTACACCCCTAATTTTGGTGAGGATTGTTCTTGTTCTTGTTACGGTAGGAAAGCAAAGTCAACTCCGGACTTTGTACTGGAGTTTGACAATAATGTAAAGCTGTTAAGAGATTAAAAAAAGGTGACCAACTGGTTTTCTCGAACCTTGTTACATTTTTGTTTGTACAAGAAGAGTGTATCTATTTGTGTTCCCTATAAGTTATAGGTCATAACTCTATGTTTACTGTATGAGATGTTAAAAAAATGTTTTAGCTTCTTAAATTATGAACACTTTTTCTTATGTCATATTTTTTTATTTCGAGAATTGATTTTAAAAAAAGAATTATATGATGTAAAAAAGAAAAAAAACCTTCCCCTTTCTCTCTATCCTTTTCTTATGAACGCTATTAACCTATTCAAATTTGGTCTGAACTTTTTGGTATTCATAGAACTTTCGTTGCAGTTATAAACTAAATAACACCAATGTTATGTTTCAAAACGTTCAAACTGATTTAGCAAAGAATGGCTCTTGTTTGAAACTTCCAATTTCTCATTTCTGGCATTTCTTATCCAGACTTCCTAAACTTGAAAAAAAATAAAGACAATACATATGTTAATAAGCAATCCTATCCTCTATAATGTATTCAAAAACATTACATGCAATGAAAGAATTAAGGGATTGGTTTCAATATACATTTGCCATTCAATCAAATATCAGATGATTGCAGAAATGCCAAGTTTTCTATAAAAGACGACACTACAGTCAAAATGAACCTTTGGTATTTTGATTGAAACACAGCAAGCAAGAAAATAACATAGAAATGGACACACAGCCACAGAATAAACAACTTGCTCCTAATAAATTGATGAATATGATATTGCTGCCTTTTAATGGAGTTTATCACTTTAGTAGCTTGACATTTTACATAATTTTGTGGAATCCCCATTTGTATGTAACATTTTTCAATGAGAGCACAGACACTACACTCTGATGCTAAGCAGAGTGCACAGATACTCTGATCTTAGGCAGAAGTGCTGATCCATATGTAAATAATCCTATCATTTTTGACAAGTACCAGGATCTACCGTAAAATCGCCCACCCGATAGATCGCCCATTTCTTCCACTCAAATTTGGCTGTTATTCTGTTTTACCGCTCTGGGTGATCTTATGGTAGAACCCAGTACTATTAGAAGTAAGAATAAAGCAAAAAAGTGCTTTTCTTTTACAGGCAGGAGAGGATTTCACAATGAATCTATATTCATCAAAATATAAAAAGGTTTTAAGTAAGAAAAAATGGAATGAAAAAGAAATCATAATTTCTTATATATTTCTTAAGCAAAAGGAATGAATTAAAACTGTAATCAAGAGTGACTAAAGTGAATTCAATCTTAGGCAATGATTTTTGTTTATCACAAATTAATCTAAAGTGAAAGCTATAACCTTTGACTTAACTTACGCTTTTTGAATCAGATAAGAGTATGCAACGGGGTGAGAATAACTGGATAATTGATACCAGAGTAAATAAAGCTGAAACGAACGCAGTCTACAATCTGGTTCAGGACTTCGCATTGGTGGGATAAAAACGGTATTGTGGACATACAGTAAATATTTTGAACTAATATATAGTAAATATCATAATAATCAGTTTGGGCTTGTATAGTATCTTAAATCTTATTATCTATTTACAATATATTACTAAGGCATACAAAGCTTCAAATAAAAAAGTAAATCAAGAAAATTATAGTTTTGATTTTACAGGATTATTTAATACATTTTACAAGACAGATTTGACATGAATTTGTTTTAACAGTCAGTTTTGGATAGTCTGGTATCTAAAGGCTAAAATAGAAAAGAAAAGAATTCTAACAATCATTTTTTATGATGACATTCAATATTTGATCTCTGTTAACATACCTTTTATTTTTAGCCATTTACTCACCCAGACTGTCAAATTCACAGCATAATTGATAGATTTAATTTCCTTTTTCATCAATATTCAGACTTTCAATCAATTCCTATCTATTTGATTCTCCCAAATGCCTTTTATCATTCTGACAGACATTAAATTAATGTCTGCATTAGAGACATTAGGAGATTTAATGAATAGCATTTGCATAACATATTTTCATATCATAAGGAAATGAATGAGAAATTAGTTTCTCTATATTAAAAAAAATCTCTTAGGAAACTAGTATCTTCTAAACAAAATTTGCTTTGCCCGTTTCTATACGAAAGACCCAGACAGAGTTAATATATATGCTGATTACTGTGCTAAGAACTTGCATTTCAAAACTGCAGAGCTGAAAGAATTGTTTTCTAAAATAATACTTACTAACAATAATGAACAAGTATTGTTCAAAACCCAACATTAAGTATAAAAGACTCTAGCAATTTCATTTTTAATGATTCCACCCTAATCTGATACAAGTTTACAGCTGATCTCTTATCTTTGAGCAGCACTTTAAAAATAAAAAAATGAAAAAAAGATGGGATCTATGGAGTATAACACCCTAATTTTATGTCATTTTGACATAAAAAAAGATACATTGAGATTTATCATTATTTTAAAAATGTTATGTAATCATGACAAATTGCTGATATGCTTAAAATGTAAAATATACAATCAATGCATAATACCAGCTATGACGTACGGGTACAAAAACTGGAAACTTACAAAACCACTCAAAAACCAACTCAGAACCACACAGGGGGCAATGGAAAGAGCAATGTTAGATATATGATAATTATAATGACAATTATTAGTTGAGAACCTATATTTGCCAGCGCCAGTGTGAGCAACTGCTAAACGAACAGCCTAAATCGTAAATGTGAATAAAGAAACGAACTCCATGCAGGGATTTATGCCGCTCGTTTAGCAGTCACTCACACCGGCACCGGGCAAATATAGGTTCTCAACTAATAAATGTCATTATACTATCATATTCGGTCAGATATAAAATTATTCATATATATATATATGTTGAATTTCGACTCAAATCAGTAGAGAATAGAGCACATACTATAGCACAATGGTTAGCAATCTGATCTCATAGACCAATTTGCAAGTGGCAAGTGTCGTGAGTTCAATCTCACTGCATGCCCCACTACTCTGGCTGTGTGCAAGATTAAGCTAAGGTTAGTAAATAACCAGTAAAGTATTATGATTTGGATTAATGTTACAACAAGATCAAAATAAAAATGAAATGAAATTAGACAAAGATTGTAACAAAAATTGAGTGAAATCAATAGCTGTTCTTGTACCCTATAACAAAATAACAATTATGATTCAAAGCATCAATTCAAATGGATTAAACTGTAACTCAAAATTATACTTTTTTTCTCAAATAAAACTGAGTTCATACAAATTTGTGAATGCAGTAAAGATGCATCTTGAGAAATTTCCCCTGATTATAAGTTAACAAAAGCCAGCAAATGCAAGCTTCCTTTAGGAAAAAAAAAAACAAGTGAAAAAGGTAGTTCTTCAGATGCTTGATAGATCACCTACACACAAACCTAACTGACTGCATTCATTTAAAACAAACCGTTTCTCACTGACGTACCATTGACAATTATCTCTTTAGATATTTTACTTTGTTTCTACTGCTAACTGCTGGCAACTCCCAAAGCATGTAATTTGATAAGTCAGGTCAAATCACATTTACAATGCAGCTGTCAAGGTTTGGGCAGCAAAAAGAACAATATATATATATATATAAATTGTGTGCGCATATATACATACAAATCTGCATACACACACATACATGAATAAATAAATACATACTTGACTATTAGTAAGAATAGGTCCCCAAAATGTGAAATTATTTTCCTAAAACCCATTCAGACCAGCTGTTGTTCTGAATGCTCTTAATAGATAGGCCAGACTTTTGTCTTATAGTAGTGCTTGCTTTGTACATGTGTGTGTATTCTGCATTCATACAAAGAAGAATTTTTTTCATTGTACTATAATTAATCAAGAGAAGCCGAAACTGAGGTAAAAATGGAATTACTTTAAAAATACTGATGAGGAATTAATCTAAAGCTTACATTTAGTTTACACAAAAACAAAGAAACAGAAGTAATACTGTTTTGTCATTATAACAAATGATTTACTGTTGGTTAATGGTAGCTGGAATTACAGAGATATAAGATACAAATAATATAACTTAATCTTCTTAGCTAAACTGTTACAAATTAGCATAAAATAATTAAACTAGGAATTGGATATTATGAGGCAAAATAAACTAGAAATTGGATTTCACTATAGCAAAGCAAGGTAAATAAAATATACAGGTGAAAAAAATCATTAAAAAAGGTAACAGTTTCATTTTTACTCAGTCAGCATTTTTACAAGTTTTGCATACTTATCACATTAGGTAAATAAGTTATTGCTTTACCAATGTACATCTATAGTTAGTAGCAAATAGGAATTCATTTCAGTGAATACCAGGTTCTTCAAGTAAAAATCTTTTCTGTTTGCAACCAATCATATCTCTCAATAACTAAGTGCCGTGTGGATGAGGTTTGCTTTTCTCCAGTGATGTTTTGCATAATTATGAAATAAATTCAAGTAGTATTTTGCTGTATGAGCTACGCGATCATGTGTATAAACAGATTCATCTCTTTCTAAATAAAATGTCACATTTTCATGACTGCATTTTGATTTTGTCTCTAGTTGAATAAGATGTTCTACTTATAAACAATCTTTCCTTATGCTACTGACCACCATCAACATGGATCGTTAAACTCTATACAACAAAAACCAATTGTGTTATTCATACTGACTGGGCAATACCAAATCTGAACTCAACAACTTTCTATCCTCAATCCATCATTCTATCAGCTGAGCACAATTACAACTGTTACTTAACTATTAAATTTGAAACTTACATTCTGATCTACTTAACATAATTAAAATAGCGTTTTTTTTTCGTCATGACTTCATATTCTGATGACACTATTTTTTTTTTGTAAGTTTTTAAAAAATATGTTTTTGGGGGGTAGGGCGGTTCTATTTACGATGTAACTATACTGATTCTGTTTATCTGTTAGTCTAATGTAAAATACAAAGCAGTTGTCTGAAAATACTAAAAGTATATCTTTTACTGCACAATGAAATTGATTCAAAGAATAATTTTGTGGATAAAACATTGAAGAGGAGGTGGAGCTTAAAACCAGTAGTTCTTTCAATCTTTATTATTATTTCAGATGAAGTAATTGTAACACATTATTTTTTATTTAATTTGTCTAGTTTTTAGCTTCATTTTAATTTCTGTTGTTTTATATACAACTTTTAATTTGGGCCATTGTTTCCATGGCAACAAATAACAGTGCGATCGGATAATAAAGCATAAGCCTTTGGCCTTTGGGGGGAGTCTAGTTTATGCCAAGCTGCTTTTACCAATTGGCCACGAAGACTCTCATGGATTAGCAGAAGCTGATTTACACTTTTAAACTAACTCCTTACATCTGACTCTCAGCGTCATAGTTTTTTTTCATGTATGAGAACTAGTAGTCTTAATAAATCAATCTTTCTGTTTGGTGCTAGGTAGTGAATCTATATAATACTAAAACTCTGATTCTGTTTTTCTGTTTGTGCCCTCTAAGCAGCCAAAACAGTGCACTGTAGCCAAAGGATTTGAATCAAGGTACTTCAATAATGCGCTAACTTACAGAATGCAAAGAAATCTGAGTGATTTGCAACATTGTAAGGGTTTTAGACAGGAGGTTCCATTTATTATATAACTATAATGCTGAACTCAGTTTGTGTCCAGCAAGTGGAAACAGCATGTTATAAGAGAACATTTTTTTCTGACCACACTTATTCTTGGAAAGATTTTTTTAACATGACTTAATATTCAGACAACACTATTTTTCTGAAAGTAATTTTTTTACATTATATTATGAAAATTTTTTTTTTTTCATCATAACTTTGTTTTATTAATTTATTCTTATTCTTAATAAATTGCATTTTGTCTCTCCAATGACAGGAAAATCTCTGTTCTGAAAATTTGCATACATTTTCAAAACAAATATTTCATTATCAAATATTAGTTTTCATGTCCAAGCATAAATTTAGTTGAAAGAAAGGAATAGTAAACTTTATTAAAAGCTTAGAAGTATCTGTGACATTGAGATACCTTGAAGAATAAGAACAATAACACATTATTTTATTACTAGCTTTACACCATATTATTATTGTTGCTTTTTATCGCAACACTCTATGTCAAACTCTTCGACTGATTGAAAAATATAATAGTGAAAATGCTTCCTCTAAAAGATTTTTAAAAATCAATAACACATATTCAAAAACCTTTAATTAAACTGTTGGCCTTATTTTGTTTAGAGCTAGTACAATAATGCCTATAATGGTGACGGAACATGGGTAAATTTGGGGTGTGAATATTAGCCTAAAATTGTTACTCTATATTACTTTAATCCTCTAAATGTTTAGGTCTTTTGTAATAAAGTTAGTCCATTGTATTCAATACCCAAGGCAAATCCTTAAATAGTTGTCCTTGCAAAATTCTCATGAGTTAATATAGGTATTAAAAATTAAAAATACTGTTAATTCATAATAAAGATTAGCATAATGATAAAGAAGCTTAGTTAATGTCATTTGTATCTTAAACACTGAACAAGCAAATGACACATAAAAGAGAACAGGTTTCTACCTCATAACTAACCTTATATAAATAAGTATCATCTGCACTTTTCATTGCCTGTTCCTTATAATTAATCTCTTATTTTTTATATGATTGTAAATATAATGTAAATAAAACTTCGATAGAACATGCAAGAAAAACTTATTAAAATATGGAAAAATCACTGTATGCCATTTTTATTCATATTAAACTAAGCAAATGAACAGTAACTACCTATTTAGAGGTGAGTAAATATTATACAAAAAACAAGAAGGCTTAGGGACATTTTCAAAAATATTTGCGTGTATCTACAATTTGTTACCATGATTACCACTGCAGTAAATACATTAAATATTTCCTACAGCCTTGTCTGCAAGATTGTAAAAGTCGCCTAGTCTGCAAGATTGTAAAAGTCGCCTTGTCTGCAAGATTGTAAAAGTCGCCTTGTCTGCAAGATTGTAAAAGTCGCCTAGTTTGCAAGATTGTAAAAGTCAACAAAAAGCAATTCTCTTTGCTATTGAATTGCTAAACACTGACTGGTGCTGTTAGATCAACAAAAGTACAAGATGTACAAGAATAGTTGAATAATTCATATGGGAATAACAACTATTCCCATATGAATTATTCAATTTTATAAATGAAAATGTTTCTTGCATGTATTTAAAACAAGCTTTGAAAAGTTAACAAAAAAATCTTTATCAATAAGCTTTCAGTTTTGAAACAAAATAGTTATGTTGTAGTGATAAAAGCAACAAGCGCAAATGAGAAAAATATGCAGAAATTAATTAATGAGAAAAAAGCAGTAAAGGAAAATCAATATCTCGTGCATAAGTTCTATTAAAAAGGTTGCACAGGAAACAATTTTTTACTTTCAATGTTTAGTAATTTGATAAAATCTATTTGAACTTTCAGTTTAATTAAAATTTAAAACTCACAAAATTGGTGCTTTTTATTTCTCTTCCTAATTTACACATAAAATAAACTTAATAACTCTACATAATTGATTGTAACACAAAAGAGACACTTTAAAAATCTGGAATGGCTGACCATGTATGGTGTGAGATGGGGGGGGGGGCACACCAACGCTTATGGAATATGGTCAAAATGATAGACAGAGAGAAGCATTGGCAAATAAGATAGCTGAAGGAATCTGACCACATACTATGCCCAGATAACTCAATCAGCAGACCAAGCATCCACATTAATAGCTTGTGGGAACCATTGATCAGGAATTTACCAACATCAGGTATTTATGAATGTCTGAATTAATATTACTGAAGTCCAACAGCTCAAAATTATCAAAATTGGAGAAGTTATTAAGTTTGTGTTCTGCATTTATAAGTATTAAATCAGATTCATTAAGATTATGGAAGAGTGAACTTAGTGACCTCTTTACTAATACTGCCACTGATACACTCACATATTAGTATTAGTTGCCTGCCTTAAAGTGATGGTTAGCAAGATGGTTCCTTCTAAGCTGTGTGTGTGCATGCACACACACTTTTTGCAACCAATGCACAAAGGAAATTAATGTGCACACAGAAGATTAATTACCTAAAATGATGTAGTAATTAATAATTCTAATTTTAAGTATGATATAATAAACTTATTTAAAATAATAATAATTATGAATTGAGTGTTATTGTTATTAAATTATTTTGTCACTACATCACATAAATATAAGAAATACTCAATGGTGTTTTATTTAATGAAACAACAAACTGAACATGGAATAAAATCTTAACTAAATACATTACTTGGTAGAATGCAATCATACTTGTATTATATTAGAACATGCCAATACAGTTTTATTAGTCATGAGAGATAGTCTGTGCCAAAACATCTTGGAACAATTTCAAGTTTACTTTTCCACAAGCATTCAGTGCGCACACACTTTTGTCAAAGAAAAGAAATTTGCACAATATAGGGTTTTGTGCACACTGACTACTAAAAATTAGAGGGAACATTGGTTAGTAATCTAGTCTTGTGGGTGCTCCATTACCGAGGCCTTGTGCCAGACTAAGTAAAGTTTAGTAAATATCTAGACATATCAATAATTACTATCAAAAATGAAATCCTATCTGTAAGGTCGGGTTGACATATTGGAACTGATTTTAAATATACAAATATATAAAACACAATGGGTATCCATATATATATATATATATATGTACCATATATTTCAGCAGATAAGACATAAGGTCAATTTTGGATTAAAATATCTTTTTCAGCCTTATTGCAGCCAAACAATTACATTCTTGAAGGCAAATTGATACATGGGGCTAACTTGAGCAGAAAAAGATGAGAGGATAGGCGGTGCATTAAAGATCTGTTTTATTTATTATAATCAGATCCAATATTTAACTGATAAAAAAAATAACTAATGACGATTTGAATGTTTGCATACAAATGATCAACAAAAATTATAAAGTTAATTTGAACTCACCAACAAGTAAAAACCTTATTAGGTTTTAAAAGGTTCATAAATCCTTCAGTCAACTACTGAATTCCTCAGAATAGAAATATCATCCAAACTCGCTGGTGAATAATCCTTAACTCTCCTTTTGATGGAATTAAAATGTTAATTGGCTTTGTGAGGTCATTTGAAAAGGTAACATCCCAAGTAAATCAACTCCTGAAAGATTAGAAAAGAAAATTTAATTGCAATATACATTTTAATTGATATGAAAAATTAAATTTATACATCATATGTAATAGAAATGAAATATTGATTGAAATTTTTGTTCATTGAAAAAGACTTGAATTGATTATTACATGAAAGATCCAAGTGCAATAAAAGTTGAATATTGTTAAATTTGAAAAAGAAAAAAGAAAAAGAAAGTGAAACTTTTCATTTTAAAGAATCAGTCTAATATTGGAAGTATTTGCAAGAGCTCATTACATTTTATGTATTGCTAATTAGAGAGCCAATTCTTCTACAGTATGCTTTGACTAGTTTCAACTCACAAGAATATATAATAAATCTCTAAACATTAAAATTAAGAAAAGCAGGTCAAAATTCTTCAAAATAAAGTCAATAAGCTACAATCTCCTCCAAGTTTAAACTCTTGAAGCAATCAAATTCAGCCCAAGACTTTGAACAATGGTATAAAATTTACCTTTCAACAAGTAATGATTGAACAGAAAGAGCTCAAATAAAAATTCAACAAAATCGACTTAACCAAGAAAAAGATTATCCAAAACAAACCTTTTCAGGATTATCTATATTATAATGATCTAATTTCTGTATGTTTGTTTGTTTAACACAGCAAAAACTGCACATCATAGTGAGATTTTGTCAACACAATACCGTTAACATGCTCTAACTTGGAGAATAAAGCCATTTCCAGTCCAATGATAATATTGTAAGGTCTGTGTTCGCGCTTTCCCTGTTAATCTATATTATAATGATCAGATTTCTCAAAGGAGATAACTCTTGGTTTATTAAATGCTAATTATAGAGTAGTTTCTCTTATTTATTTATTTGCAAATAATTCAAATGCAAATTCTATACATTGGAATCAAGTTGACATTGAGCTTAATAGCTGCCAAAGGCAGCTTTTAAGCAAGTATAGTATAATAATAATATTTCTGTACAAGAAAATAGCTGATTTTATTTTGCACTGGACTGGAAATCATAGGTAACTAGTTAATCCCTAACACAAGGTTATCTCAAGGTAATGCATCAAATACTCATTGATTCAGAAAGCTGAAAGAGCAACCAGGACAACAGCAATTTAAACTCATCTACATCTATACAATATGATCTGGAATGCAGTCTCTTAATGGAAAGTCAATATTTGTCTTTCAGTTTTAATATTTGCATGTTACCTTCATATTTTCCTTATCTACTTATATAATTCTTATATAGTCATGACCTGCTGACTGACATAAAAATGAAAATACCAGGACTGATTGATAAATAAGGTCTCCAATCTCCAGATAGAATAATGAAACTGATATCAAAATAAAGTACGTTCATTTTTCAAAATAGTCATCATTTAGTGCTACACATTCTTCCAAATGTTCTATCCACTTTTTCATTCCGTCCATGAAGGAATTTTTTGGTTTACTTTTGATCCAATTGCACACAGCAACTTTAACTTAGGCATCTGATAAAAAATGTTGACTTTTCAATTTTAGGAAAAAACAAAAGTCTGATAGTACCAAATCGGGGCTGTAAAGAGGGTGTGCAGCAACTGTGAATTTCAGGCTTCTCACAGTTTGTACCATTTGTTGACTGCAATGTGGCCATGTGTTGTTGTGATGCAAAAAAAGCTCACCTTTCTGGCCTTATTCTGCAGATGTGTTGAGTACTCACAAGGTTTTATATGTTTGTGAATTCTGATTGGCACACAACCTTCTGGTGTCTAAAATTCGATCACTGATCACTGTTTATACATAACTTATATATAGTACTAATGACTAATGAATGCTATTACTCAATGCTGTCAAACAGCGAACTGACATTTACCAAAAACATATGTTTCTATCTCCACTATTACCGCCGTCACACGATAGGAGACTTTACTTATCAATCAGCCCTTGAACCTTGGATCTTAACACCAGTAACTAGGATACACACATATACATTTACATCATATTTATATTCACATTCAAAGGTAGTCTTAGCATTACTTAATTTATCAAATATAGATAAGGAAAAATGTCTTTTAATAGGGACAGAATTATTTACAAATCAAGAATTCCCAATTAGAACTCTGTATCAACTACTATGACATACTTAGGTTAACAAAGAAATAAAGGTTTGGATGCATGTTTGATTGGGGTCAGAATATATCCATATAGACAAATTTCATCAATAAGACAATGATGAATATGGGTGAAAACAAAAACACATACTTTAAGTAGAGATGACATAAAAATTAGGACACTTGCTAACATGGGTGAGGCAGTTGACCTGTTACTTAAGCAACACAGTAAAATAGTGTCTCATATTAGCCGTCATTTGCAGATTTAATGACGCAAATTATATCTAATATTGGTGGGACCATTATAAAATACTCTGAATATGTGTAGAAGTGACCTTTCCAGTAATGAAGGTTGCCTTTTTGCCAAGAAAATCCATCTTGTTCAGCAAAAGGATTACATATTTTCTATTTTTTAAGAAAGCTTAAGAATCTATAAAATCATTAAAACTAAAACATTTAGATAATCTGTTGATAAAAGATGCTAATTAAGTGATTTAACAAATTACTTTATGTATATTCACCTATTAAACTCATAATATGATGGCAAATTATATCAGTAACAATGAAAACTCTAAAGATAAGTGATGTGATTTATTAAACTTTAGAACTGCTAGTTTTTGTGGATAAGGTATATTTAAAATATTATTTGAATATTTTTAGGAGAAATGAACTGGATTCTTAACAAACAGATGCCAGTGGATATCAATACTGTCTTAAAATACCTGGAAAGGGGTACAGAACAATGAAAGTAATAAATATACACAGTTCAATTGGGTTTATTTTGTATTGATATTTTACTCCATTTATTATATATCAAACTAAAGTTATAAAGCTTCTAGATGCCCTATTTGACAACAACTTATTTTCACTTGTTCTCAATGTATTGGTGTTTATAATGTATAAAGAAAAAAATAAGATGAAATGGCAGCTAATGTCAGTATTGTAAAACTGAATAACATTCTTTTCTCTTTTCATACTTTAACCTTTTTGCTAATAGCTGATTTGATCCACATGCACTTAAAAGAAAAACATTCAAAGATTTGTGAACCTTGGATGAAAGGCATAATGTAATCTGTAAGAGCATGCAAAATTTCACTTTTCTTTTAATTTACTTTGTGATCTGCTGGAACAGATAAATCTATCGGACACGTTTTTTTCTCATTGTTCACTATAATGAGATCTGGTCTTCTGGCATGTATTGGATGATATGTTTGAATCTCAAAGTGCCCGATTATTATTATCCTTATCATCATTCATTGGGTTCTCACAACAGTAGTAGTGGAGATCAAGTGACAACAATTCTCGTCAGTATTCTAGTTGATTATAGTAATGCTGTCATATGGATGGTTTTGATTTTTCTGTGGATTTCCAATTCTTCCAATGTCTTAGCAAAATTTTCAGGACTGTTCCAAGCATCCCAATAATGATGGGTACAAATGTTACCTTCATGTTCTACAACTTTTTGTCCATAGTCCAGGTATTCTCCAACTTTTCATTTTCTTTCAATTTTACTCTATGGTCTGCTGGAACAGTGACATCCACTAACTGACAAATTTTCTTTTCTTTGTTTATAATGACTAGATCTGGTCTCCTGGCCTGGATTGGGTGATACATTTGAATTTCAAAGTTCCATGGAATTTTACTTTTTTTTCATTCTGTAAGAAAATGTTTGGTTGGTGTATATACCGTTAGTTTGCATTGCATGGTCAAATACCATTTATACGCACAATTCCCAGTGGATCACCTTTCCTACACAGCCATGTCCACTTTTATACTTCTTTTGAGCTAATTTGCTGCATTCTCTTATTATATGATTGTTCTGTCTAGCTTGGCCATGATATAGTTTTGTTCTTATAGAATTGTTCCAGGTTGCACTTTCTCTCTTCAAATGTCAATGTCATCTCATCTGCAACTTTTCATTCATCTCTTGAAATGTCCATAGAGTTGTTTTTTATTCTTACTTTGGAGTTTTCTGATCCTACATTTGTCCTCTTATATTATTATTAGAAGTAGTAGTACAACTATGACAACAATAACCCGAGCAAGTAACGGTTATCTTGCAAGTTATAAGTAGATATTATCAGAAAGCAATAATTCAATTTCAAATCAGTAACTATAGATGTTCAATTTTTGCATTATTCTCTCAGTTCTTCTATTGAACTTGATTCATTATAAGGATGGTCTCAATACAAATGTATATCTTTTATCTTCTATATTAGAAATCTATAAATACATATTAAGAAAACTTTCTTTACATTTCAAATCAATGAACAAATCGTAACAAATAGTTTTATAAATTTTTTATTTTCATTCTACTCAAATAGGCTACACAGTATTCATGATTTATATTCATCAATAAGATGAAAACAAATTTAAAAAATGATTTCACAATACTTATCATTTCCAGCTAAGCAAATATTTTAAATATAAATTTTATATTTTTCCATTTCTCAAGATTTCTCTTTCTCAAGATTTCTCTGCCTTTTAGAGGCAAGTCAGTAATAAAGGATCTCTTGAGTTCTTTTCTGAAAAACTGTTAGTTTCAAGTATTAAATCCAACAATTTAACACAAGAAAAATAAAAACCAATGTACTTAGTAGGTTAATAAGAGTAATCAGCGGTTATGGACAACATTTAGTTACTTGGTATTATATTTAAAACAGTTTTGTTACTTTGAGCAGAATACTCTAGCATAGATTCTGAAAAATTGCTAAAGACAGAAGAATACTGTAACTTTCACTAATTTCTTAATGTTTAAGTAAGAATAAGTTAAGTATTCTTAGATATTAGATTCAATTCTTTGTATAGATGGAATAAAAATATTGTTCATGTTGTACTCTAGTAACTGAAAATGTAGAAGAAGTCAATATATCTCAAGACACTCCAGAATTGACTAAGAGAGAAAATTCTGTACAGCTGAGTAAATATCAAACAACAAAAGACCCTTGAGCAGGCTACATCATTTGTTACCAACATTAAGATCTGTAGAAAGGTCAAAAGTAAGGTTGCTTTCAAGACAAAAGCAAAAGTGTGATGTATTTTTTAAGAAGTACTCTGCTGCAACATATGTATAGGTGTTTAAATAGAAACCTGGCAAAAATTTTGACAAAAAAAATCCATTATGTAAGGATAGCTGAATGCTGCAACCAGATATTACTCACCCAAAATCAATGAAATACTTTTAATAAATCCATTAATATTATAAAGCTTTGTATTGTATAGGTTTAGAGCAATATCAGTTTGAGGGTGACTAGAAGTAAGAGATCACCATTGACCAACTTCTTGAATTTTGGTTCCTTACTTAATTACAAAAGAAAAGAAATTTTTGAACATTTTCATGGCGTTTAAAGTAGCGCATCACATATGAAAATATGGTCCAGTTGTTTTTTTTTTGTTCAACTTATCAAAGAGACTAAACAAGCTGGTGCAAACGATTTTTAAGCTTGATTTGAATATTTTGAGTATATTGGCTGTCTCCCACATTATATAATGTTGATTAATCTCAAGTGATGTCTTGATTAGATCATTATTAACCTCAAGTGGTCTACTCAACTATGGAGTGTTGTTCAGCGAGAAATCTCCAGCACAAAACTTTGCAAACCACTTTTGACACATTTGATCATTCACAGCACCTTCTCAATAAACTGCACAAAACTTCTTTTGCATTTCATTTCACATTTTTACTCCTCAAAATAAAAAAAAAGCATAATATACTGAATATGTTGCTTATCTTCTTACAGCTTCAATGTTAGAATCAATAAAGAAAAAAGTGGCAATTTTGAAAAAATATTTTCAAAAATGCACACCAATATGACAACTGTCACAATACAATCAAAAGCAATGTTTTTGAATTAAGTTAGTTAAAACTAAATACTACCCAATACTATAAATCAAAATAGAAAAACATTAAATGTTACGGATCCAAAAGCTTTTAATTAAAGCCAGGCTATTTTGTTTTCATCAAATATAGTCTTATACAACATATGGTAATTATGAGCATAGAAGGAGTTATAATATATAGATATATCTGATACACAAATTCTAAAATTATACCTTTTCCCAAACAATAATAAACCAATTATAGAATCTACATAGGCCCATTGCACATATGTATTGCAAAACTATTACTTGATTAAGAAATACTGCTTCATTCACAAAACCTTTTTTTAAATACTAATTAAGTAACCTAGTTATATTTACATATTCTTATAGATTAAGTATAAGATTCTGTTACAACATTAATGAGACATAAGTTTTATACGTCGACTTTTACACTCAAGCGTGGACTTCATGTTTCAAAGCTCTGGCACAGGCGTTCATCTTTCAGACTGCACTTTCTTACTGAATTAAGAGAAAACAAGTCAATGCATTCCCTGATGTCTGCAGATATTAAATTTTAAGCCTTATACCACATCCTGATAAGCAAACTAAAAATCAACACTGATTCATTAACAAATGCTTTCAAAGAGTTGATGACTGACTAGTTTGTTTTTTGTTCAGTGGGAAATGCTTTCAAGTTGTGCACATTTGTTAATAATCAACTTAATTAATTTTAAACAAAAATCATTAAGCAAGTTGAACTAAAAAAACAATAACAGCAAATCTTTTTTCTAAAATAAAATAATTTTTAAAACTCAATAAAATTGAGAGTATACCTATAAAATTATAATTATACTGATTGTTTACATTCAGCTGGTAAGATACAGCTGTTTAATGTAATTCCTGGCAATGAAAGAAGGGTATCTCTACAAATTTAAGCATAAAAAATGTAAAGTCAGATTGTGTCACCTAAAAATATAAAATAGTACAATAACTTGGGTATTTTTTGACAAAAGAAAAACAATAACAGAGAGAAGCAATGAGAAAAAATAGATACTCATTCTTTTAAAACTCTATAGTATATCAGTGCAAGTTATACAGCAAAAATAATCTTAATTTCTATGAGGGATAACATCTTTCCTAGCAATTTTTTTAATGAAAATAGATTGCTTTCTGCAGTCTTATTACAC
>VCCN01000233.1:5795274-5807490 GCA_006491835.1 Architeuthis dux | reverse complement strand
AAATTCAAATGAAGCCTGCACACATGTACCTGTTAATCTAATTATTTATGGTACATAATAGTTGTTTGCCTCATGGTTGAGATAGTTGCATATTTCTCACCAGTGTTAGAGGTTGGTGTTCCATCCTTGGTAAAAGCAAGGATTTTGAATACTGATTTTCAAGGTAGGCAAGCCCTTCCCACTTGGAATATTGGCCCACCGTTCACCATTATTTGGCCTTGGGCTGTACTAGGTAGGCTAAGCTTGGTAAATATCAATAGTCATATATTGTCTATCTTTAACTAAATTGTAGTGTACATCATGTATGTAATGTATTAGAAACCGTCAACCAAAACTGTCACCATAGGTTTCTTCAGTTTTTAAGTGGGTCTGGCTATGTATGTATCGCACGTACAGGCCACACAATAGAGGGTTGATAAATTTCAACATTTACTCCTTATTATGTTGATCCAACAAAAGGTGAGAGAAGTAACTTATTCATTGATCACCCCTTTTTTCAATTTTTTAATTGATCACCCCAACACGGCAGTGTCTTTCTTTTGTGTATCTTTGTCATTAGTTTCAACAAACTTTCTTGCAAATCTATAAAATGCTTATATTAGATAACTACCTCCAAGTTCACTATTATCATCTATCTGTTTAATGCAAACCACCCTCAAACAGCCTTCTAATCTATCAACTATTTTTCGCTATGTCAGTACATCTATTAGGTTTTCACATATGAAATGTCGTTTTTTTTTTAATAGCAAGAATAAGGATGACATAAATGACAGAAAACGATAAATGTTTAATCAAAATATGACCCATTTGAAATAATAACCTTTGTCACAGAGAGATCTTTATGTGGGGAAACTGAGAAGGCTTCTTTTTACACGGATTATTATAGTTGAACTTAGGTACCCTAGACAGTATTTAACTGTCAGATATTCCTGAAAATTCTGACTTAACATCAGGGAATGTTATTATTTTTACTGTTTTTATTCTGTTTAATCTATTCATGTCCCTATTTTTCCAGTTCAATTTGGAAATTCCTACTGTCTGAGACACATGACAGGTGCCTTCTAGAACATGGTAGCCTGGGTGATTACCCGCGCTGCTGGAACCAGCCTTGGGGTTTAGAACTATCAGTGAGTCTAATCTACTGAAACTGAAAGATAGCACAGTCTTTTTATATCTCTGGAGAGTCACACGTGTCCTCTGTTACCTCCCTGCAACAGCATATTAAAAGCAGATTGAAATACAGATCAGTTTGATTTTAAGGGATTTCCTGTTCTTCATTTAGTCTGATCTCTTTCTCAACTCTTGACTGCTGTCTTGTCAACTGCCAGATTTTGCATAAAGTACTCTTTTAGCAATATTGTCATGCGATAATCATGTGGCATTATCAGACAACAATTTCATCATCCATTGACTGTTTATAATAACATTGTCATATGACTTTATTAACTGCCCCTTTGATCAAAACAGGGTCCAACTATTATCTTCAACTATCTTTGATTCATCCCAAAGTTTGGTAAAATGTATATTTTTAACTGGATGTTATGAATTATAAAATGTATAAAGTCTACTCTTCATAATATTTGAAGAAAATTTGTAAGGTAGCATATTATAACTCAGCCTCTCTACAGGGGCCATACCACCACCTTGGGGGCCCTGGCACATTTGAAGACAGAAATAATAATAAATTAATTTCTGTTTATCTGTTTGTGTTGTATCTGTTTGACAGGGTATCCGGAACCTGAGAAGAACTATTAAAGGGGATGTAGCTAAAAAAGGTTTGAGAATAGCTGTAACTTTTACATTTAAAAAAAAAGTATTTTCATGCTCTTTTGTAGGGATTATTAGCATAAAAATTTTGTTTTGAAAAACATATTTGAGGGAACTAGATCATGGATTAGCAGAGATATGGACAGACTCACAGCATTACTTGCAGAAAATGAAGCCCAAAAGATATTAATGGGGACTAGGACTAAAAAAAGTTGCATAACTGTAAATACAATATACAGGATTTCACTGGTTTGAATTGTCTTGTCTTATAATCAAGTGAAAATAAAATTGAATCAAATTAAAAATTGGTACAGGAATTTCCCATTTTCTAAGGAGATGCTATTCAGCAAACTGAACTGCATATTTTTGTCAGCATGATCACATGACCTAGTCTATCTAATAATATCTGAATTATGGTTTTAGAAACTACTGTTGTAAAAAAAAAGAAAAGAAAAAAAGATCTTCCATCAATGTGAAGCCTGTTATTTCCTATATTTATGCGCTTCAACATAATAATAAAAAAGCAATGGAGACAAAAGTTTTATTTAACTTTACATGATTATTGCAGTACAAATCATCAGTTAACCTAGTATTTTCCTTTCTGATGAACCTAACTTTTTACCTAACACTTTCTTTCAGTTGACTTTCACTTTCAGTTTAATCATGGCATAATGACCATTTAAAAAAAAAATCTCTTTGTCTATGATTCTTCCATGTTATTCGTACAAATATTGCACGCTGCTCGGTGGATATTTGGGACAACTTTTACATTATTTAAAAGAATTGATGTGTGTAAGTACACCAAACATAGATAGTCAATTTCAAATACGGACATCTGAAAATTGTCTAGTCTCTGCTGTCAGTACCGCAAAGGCATCACGATCCTCCCCTTTTAGTACAATGGGGAGATGCTGCCCTGGAGTTTGAGTTGGAATCTCCAGTATCAGGCTCACTTCATTTATGCCATGTCTCGCCTGAACACAAAACACGACTGATTCCAACCAAACGGCTGGAGAGAATCATTGATGTCAGCATGAAAATAAAGATTAGCATAATTTGTTTTGCTAGTTGTTTGTCAATAGACCAGCACTTACCGCTTGGTTCAATGGTCAGGCCAGAGGACTCAGATTTCACATCAGAATCAAGGATCCTTGTTCTTTATGATCAGTCTGATGCTAATGAATCCATAATATTCACATCTTGTGAATAAGAAGTGACTGATATGAAGTATTCTGAATGTGAACTTTGAATAAACCCTGAGATCTGAACCTCTATCGTGTTGTTAAGATTCATTACTGCTGTTATGCACAATGAAAAATAGTGCGAAATGACACATGTGGGAGAAAAAATAAATAAAAACTCTGCGTTGCTAATATGAAAAATACATTTTGTGCCAATATAAAGAAAACAAATTGGAGAAAATTCTGACAAAGATTTTCTATGTAATATAGATAGTGTAGAGGAATTTGCTTCTGGCTTCTGACTTCAGGTTTAGAAGATTGCAAATCCCACTTGTTTTTTTAAAAAGTAATGCTTTAGAGTTAAGTATAGGTTCATTGGAAATAATCTATTTGATTTTTAGGTGTGTGAGAAGAAGTATATTCTAAGCTATTTCTGCTTCTTTCAGCCATTGTAGTTAGCATGGCAAAACATCGAGTTTTGCTGACAGGCAAATGTTTTGGCGGAAATGAAAATATTAATATGACATGATATCAGGCAAAAGGTTAACAAGTGAAATCGAAAACAAAAGATAGGATTTATAGAATAACAATAACATTTGGGCTTATTCTACTTGTACATTGATAGGTAGTACACCCTTGTAATTCTAATTGTTCAGATATCTGGATAAAAGTTCTATACTTTGATATGAAGTATAAGAGTAGAGTTTGTTGATGAGCGATTATTGTGCTGTACCCAGTGTATAATGACAGTCATCTCACTATTTTTAAAGAAATAAAATTTTACTACCAAAACAACTTTAAAATCTATGACGTCATGCACCTGTGTGCCTTCATATATAAGGAGAAAACAAGTGAATTCTTCCTCTTTTTCAACCCAGCTTTGGAACAGTATGGATCACTAGAGCCCTCACCATTGGCAAGGTTAAAACTTTTGTGGTTGTCCACATTTTCCTGCTCACATTCAAAACATTTATTGCACTCTGTTGTTCCTGTCACATCGTGGTTCTGACCAACTGGATGCAGCTGCGATGTCATTGCCAAAATGAGGTTAACTGAGGCATGGTATAGCTCTGCATAAACAATAACAAGCTATGTCAAGCTTGCTCAGGCCTCGTCCTGAGATCAAGTTAAGCTTGCTCTAATACAGCGGTCCCCACAACCCTGTGCCGTGGGCACTATGGTACCTGCTGACCCTTGTGCATATACCCGCCACTGACTGGCTACCATTATTTTTTGAAAAAAGATTTTTAATACTACCATTGATGGTTTTAATTTTCTAATGTTACAATTTCATATTTTAACTCTTTGGGCACAAAACTTTTCTCACCCAGTTTTCCCTGTACCCCGCCTGCCCCTCTTTGTTAGGCCATGGCAAGGTTGCCGGATTAAAACCTGACTGTAAAGCCAAACAATACACGAAAAACGAAAGCAAAAAAAGCCAAAATCTGACCTTATTTTACATACAGAAATATGATGGCTCAGTAAAGGAATGTTTTCTCTTACAACCAAACTCCAAATGTTTTTGTCTGTTACAAATGATTTTAGCACAATGTTGTTCTGCAGTTCCAAAATCTCTAGCTACAGATCTTCTGTTTTTACGTGAATGTCTTTCAATGACTGTAGCGCTATGTGTTATATTTACATGTAAAGTAAAAGGATTTTTACTTTACACGTTTTTTATATTTACGTGCAAGTAAAACGATTTTATTAAAAATGCGACTTGGCAAGATTTGTAAGCCTGATTGAAGAGATAAAAATTTTTCTCCAATCCAGAAATCAAAACTTTGATCAACCATGTGACTCTTGCTGGTTGGTGGATTTGAATTTTCTCGCAGACATCACAAAAAAATTAAATTCTCTAAACTTGGAGCTTCAGGGAAAAAGCAAACATATATCTAGTGTGATAGGCTCTATAAATTCATTCAAAGCCAAACTTGTTTTATGGATTTCTCACCTGAAAATGAAGTCTTTCACACATTTCCCAAATATGAAGAAAATGATAGGTGACAGTGACATTAATGGCCATTATTTTACATAGGTACTACATGTTATATCGCCCATTATGTTCATTATTAAGTCAAAGTATAAACTTCCTTTGATTTTTTTTCTATAATAATATAAACAATTTCTAAAAACTTGCTGTTTCGCAGTAATTTGTTTTGTGCATTATCTTAAATAAGAATTAAATATCATTAAGTATGTTTTTATTATTAATCTCTAATATAAATTTGACTTGAAATGTAAATGGTGCCTGCCACACTACTGGTAATTGTGAAAGTGCTCTTTGACACAAAAAGGTTGGGGACCCAAAACTCGTTGGGGACCCCTGCTCTAATGTCTCCACAACACTAGTTACGGGGATAAGAGTCATTTTTTAGTCAGCCAGTACCACACTCTAAACTTGACTTCATGTCAAACTTGCCACTGTGGGGTGGCGAGTAAACAACCTGTCACACCCAAGCTGGTAAGAGCTCTCATTGTTGACATTAAATGTTTCAATAAATTTTGTCTCTTTCAATTTTTATTACATACACCTTGTTACATGTACAAAACTTTTGCAATAACACAATAAACACAAGAAAAGAAAAACTACCAGAATTTTTTAATTCCCTTTTTAACAACTGGACTTTTAACAAAGATTTTTATAGGAACTTTACTTCATGGTTTATCCATAAACATGTCGACTACAGTTCTGTTTGTAAACTTAAATGCAAAGTTTTTATCAGTAGTTTACTTGGTAACCATTAAATTAACATGTCTTTATTTGCCACAAACTGTCCATACAACCTGATTTGTATAGATACAAATTTTGGACAATTGAAAACCCAACCTATCAAGAAGACATTCAAATAGAAGTTATTTTGACTCTTGTGGTATTTTGAATTTCCTGAATGTTTTTTTTCATCTGAACACTGAACTCTTTTTAATCCTCTATCATGCATGCCTCAATTATTGTTATTAAATTCTTCTTTGATATTGTTCGATAAGGTTTATTCTTTATTTCCCAACAACCATTTCTTCACATGGTTGAATCAACATAGCTACTAAGCTGCTGCAAAGCCTACTAAAAAGGGAATGTGATAGTCAAACAGTAATACCCTTCTCCAACCCATAAGAGGGGCCTTTTTAGGGGAGCCGGCAGATTCACCGACAACAATTCAACGATAACAATTTCCCGAGATGGACAATTTATTGAGATAATACAAATTACTGAGAAGGTCAAAATGAAATAAAATTATAAAATAAAACAAAAATAAATTTCACAAACACTTTTGTTTTTATTTAGGGTAAAAAAAAGTTAAGATACATAAACTTTAAGGGGTATATTAAATGTTTTTAATTTAATTTTAAATATTTATACTTACTTTTTTGATGATGAAGTATTGTAAATCATTATTTAATTTTTGACAAAAAAATTAAGATGAAGTTAAATAATAGTTATTTACCTTCATCTTAATTTTTTTAGATGAAGGTAATTATTTATTTATTGTTATGATGTGTGCTTTTATATATAATGTAACTTGTATACTTTTTTTTATTTGGGACTCTAAACTATGATGTGAAAAAACAGCTGTTTAAACTGCAAGATACCCAATAAAAAGGTTCAGGTGTAAGTTATATAGATGATAATAAAGGTTTTAAAAATAAATTTCACAAATAAACATTTATATTTACGCTACAAAACTTAAGATACATGAAATTTAAGTTTCAGATGTGAGTTGTAGGTAAAGTTTGTTTTTTTTTGAAAATTCACAAACAAACAATTTTATTTAAAGTACACAAAAAGATATTTGTTGTTTTTTAAAATATTTATAAATATTTATCCATAATATAAGCTTTTAAAATATATAAATAGGATGTTATTGTAGATGTAAATAGAATTAAGACCAATATTAAACTCCAATATTAAATATATCTGACCCCATTAAAAGTTACTGTATAAACAATAACAAAGATGAAAGGATAGAAGCATAGTAATCTCTAACGATGAAGCTGATGGTAGCAGCAGTAGTAATAGTGGCTAGTAACCTGCCGATAGTAAGCTAGAGTGCTGATGAGACTAGAGAAAGAAAGAGGATAATGTTAACGATGCACATAAGAGAGATCTTTCTTTCTCTAACTGTTTCTGCAGTAGTAAAAGGGATGAAATACATGCATGTGCAAAGATGCAGGTTTGTACATGGTAACAACATGCAATGAGAATAAAGAATACAAATACTCTGCAATGATAAGAAGTATATTTATTACCCAAAGTACCCAAAGATAGCTCAAAACGGAATGGGCCCTCCGCTGAACGATTGCTAAATCATTTATATTTCGTTCCAGATAATTCTTTTTAATTCTTAACCTTTTTGTAATTTTAAAGATATCAGTAAATATATATCTCAGTAAATTGTATCTCGATGAATTTTACATCTTGATAAATGTCGGTAATTTGCTGTCGGTAACTTGTTGCCGGTAAATATTCTGCGACCCCCTTTTTACACCATGTGTTACCTATGCATGAGCCATGACCTTACCTTCACAAAAACTTTCTAATACATTCACTATATATTGATGTCAGATAGCACCTCAACTGCTTGAAATTATTTAGTAAATTGCTCTTTAAGCTCAAGTGAGTTCTTGGTTGCTTAGTGAATGATTGTAAGATGTATGAATAATTAAATGGATGGCAACTTTGAGGAATTAATATTTGCATCCCTGCACTGTGTGTGTTGTGTTGACTGCAGTGTTGCCAACTCAAAAAATATTTTTGCGCTAGTTTGACCAAAAAGCACTAAAAAGATGCTAAAAATGGTAAAAAATAGCCAGAAAATGGCCAAAAAACGACCAAAATGTTTTAGGCAAAAATGCGCTAATTTAGCGCTTTTTGCACTGCCAAAACAAGAAACGCGCTAAATCTAGTGCGAAACACGCTAAATTGGCAACACTGATTGACTGTGTGGTAGTGAGAAGTGTTGATAGAGACTACATTGGGAAAAAGTCCCCAGTGACCGTTGTCGCTGGGGTGGGGGGCAATCAGGTCTTCTCGCCTAGGGTGGGTGGTTTGAAAGTTGAAACCTTATAGTCAATAAAGGATAATGGTGCTGTACAATTGTTTTATGTAAACCCAACTTAATGTACCCATATAAAAAGATGGTATTATTCTTTGCTGATAACAGGGTTGCTGCTAAGATATATTCAGAATATATCCTCCCCCCCCCCTGCCTCCTTGAAAAGTGGTAGCAGACGCCCATGCAGATGTGTGTTATTTATTTATTTATTTGTTTAGCGGCATATCAAACCATGATGGGTCATTTAATGCCGAAGTCAGTTTAAAATCCCCAAAATAGTGTCTTGCAACTTTGGTAAACGTTTTTTTTTTTTTAAATTAGAGTCTTGCGACTTTTTCTTTTTAACTAGAGTCTTGCGACTTAGGTGAAGGGTTACTTTTCCTTAACTAGAGTCTTGCGGCTTTGGTGAAAGGTTACTTTTCCATAACTAGTCTTGTGATTTTGGTGCAAAAACAGTTGGCCCCTGATGGGGGTGGGGGTCTTACTCCTCTGCAGGGTATGCAGTCGGCATATTCTAGGCTGCAGCCAACTGGGCCGGTGTTATTTATTGAAGAGGTAATTTGCTCATTTGCTCGTTCTTCAACTTACCTTATCTTACCTATCCCATAACCAAGTTCTGGGTCGTAGGGAGACCACAATGATTTCATCATGGGTGTGTCAAGGGCGAGATAGCCTGACAGAGTCTATTCCTCTTCATGCTGGTTTGGAATCAGAGTAGTCCGTCTACTAGACTGGTTGCCAACCATGGCGAGAGAGCCCAGTTAGTCCTACAATTTACCCATACCTGGGAATAGAAGAAATGGATCCATGCCATTCCCAAGGGCATTAGTGCAAAGTGAACACAAATTGTCTCACTCAGACAGAGTTTGAACTCTGCTCGCCGATTCCATTCTCCGTGCTGTTAACCTTTCGGCCACTCCGCACTTCGCTGTATTAAAAAACAACAACACGCATATTTCAACGTAATGTTGTATAGCGGTGTGTCCTGGACTTGGATAGAAAGGAAACTCGAAGACTTGCTTATAAAAATATCGGGACATATTTTTATTACACAACATACACCTTTGTCGGCCGGAGAGTGAAGAGTGGGAGAGAGATGATAAGGAGAACCGCCAGTCTGTCCCCAACAGGGACAGCGGTCTTCTGCCTTTCGGCTGCGCTGATGTCTGTCTCTTCTTTGAGTCTCGAGATTTCTGTCTGCTTTTCTTTTAGTGTCGGGTCTGCTTTATAGTTTCTCTAAGGCCTACGTGGTGTCAATCACGGTGTCAATCACCGGTTCCCATTTCCTGTTTTGAACACTGATGCAATATACCTATTTCCTGAGGTGACTAGGTTCACTTACATTTCTGCACAGGTGTTTGACCCTGGGATAACCTTTAGATATAACAGTAACAATTATCATAAAAATATGAGCTTTTTTTTTCTCGAAAAATCATTTACTTTTAGGAGCTCGTCTTTTCACAATACAAGATTAATAACAGTTCTATTTCCCTAGTCTAATGGCAGTAACGTGTGAAAATTAACTTTCTTTTAAACTTTAACAGAGTTTACGCCTAGCTGCTTTTACCAATCGGCCACGAGGCGTAAACTAATCTCCCTCTGGCAATGAGGGAGTGGGTCTCTGTTATTCGTTGCCATAGAAACAGTGGCCCGAATTAATAAATTGTATAAAAACAACTAAAATTAGGATAACGGTAAAAACTAGTCAAATTTAATAAAAAGTGTTGTGTTACACTACTTCATCCAGTAATAATAAAGATTGATTTAACAGAGTTGTTGAGTGTGGACAATTAAAAACAATGCGCAAGAAAAGTATGCAAGTCCGTTAACATAAATATTATGTAGTTGTGAAACGTTCTCTTCAGCTCAGCTGTCATCACCTAGCATTTATTTATTCTCGCATTGACATTTAGGTTTAGAGATAACACGCCATTCCTTCTTTGATCTTTGGCCTGTGTGGACAGCTTAAATACCCACCTTGTAGAATAAATTGTTTCTACATGATATTTTAGCGTAAAAGTATCGAATTCTTTCCACATGAACTGTTGAGTAATTAACTATTTTTGATAGAATCGGTTTTTTCTGAGCTGGCTACTTTGGTGGGATTTTTAATTACAGAGTTTTAAGTTTTTACTTTTGCCGATAAAAATGTAAACTTTGATTTTAAAGTAGTTTAATTTTGGTTTTAAATGACCTAAATGTGTAAGGTTTCTTGAAAAACAAATTTCAGGTTGTTTTCTTATCAACAAAAAACTCAAAATCAAATTTTCAATAACCGCCGTACATTTCTTTTTAAAGAAGGGGTGTCATTCTCGGCGATCCATTTGGAGCATACCGACTGTACAATCAATCAGAAGAAAATAAACCCTGGTTTCAGATCAGATCCACAAAGCCAACGTACAAATCAGTGTATGCCAGTGGTGTAATGCTAAAAAAGAAGTGAGGGGATGCAGGGTTTGCCTGCTTACCCCAGGACACCCCCGTGAAATCTTTTAAAATCTAATCAATTTCAGAGGCGTTTTGAGGCCATATGGGATGAGTATTTGGACATACGTATACTGGCTAATTTTTCTTATCAATGAATTATTCAAATACATTATTTTAGTAGTATTATAGATAGTGAGGGAACGCCGTCACACTCCCGGAAAAAAACCCAAGGAAACGCCGTTTCTTCGCAGTCCCACCGCACTACACCACTGGTGTATACCATGAGAAAAATAAATAAGTAAATAGATAAAATAGGACCCAGTGAAAGAAACTTTCCTTCTCTAGAGACAAGGTTTCTTAGATATTTGATATTTTGATCCAGATGTACGGACGCAAGTGTATTTGTTACATGGCATCGGACAGTTTAAAATAAGTTGCAAAGGGACGCGCATGCTAAGAATTGTAAGTGGATAATCTGGGAGCTGTAATTGATCTATTTATCCACTTCAACTTCTATGTGGTTTAGAATAAAGAAGACGATTCTGTTCCATGGAGAAGTTTATTCTTGGATTGGTCTCTTAAAAAGGATTGCCTTGACCTACAACATTTCGGTGATGTTTGTAAAACGGAATTGATAGAGGCATCTTTAAACTCAAAGCCGCTAAACAAGTTTAGCTATAGAAACGAAAAAAAGACGATCTCTTTTGAAGAGGTATAATTTACAACAAGCGTTGGTTAGTTTTTGCTGGTATACAATGAAATTAAAGAAAATATATGGAGTTTTTTTTTCTATTGCATCAAAGTGCAGGCATGAACAATTTCTTTTGCACAAATAATCATGAGAGAGTTATTGATCGAAGGACAGAGGAGTAAAAACTTTGTATCTAAACATAACATTCTCTCTTGGATTCTAGAAGGAAAATTCTAATCTCACCCAACCTTTCATTTAGTTCTCGATATAATTTGAAATCTCCGCACAGAATAAATAATTATGATCCTGTTTTTTTTAGATAATAAGTTAAGTACATTTCGATCTGGAGTCTAACAACCAAGGAAAACGGACGTCTTTTTCGAACATCTAAGAAAACAACGATTTTTAACAGATGTAATCAAAACCTGATTACTTTTTTATTTATCTATTATTTATTTGGAGTCTGACAATCAAAGAAAACGGACGTCATTTTTGAAGTTCTAAGAAAACTACGGTTTTTGATGATGTAATCAAAAAGCTCTGTGCAGTGAAGAAGTCTAGGACTGTACCTGAGTACGTTTTACGTTGTTGAGGAGTCCGAGACTGAGCTGCCAGTCTAAGAAAAATTCATCAATTTTTAACTTCTGAAATCTTCTGCAGCATTCTTTCCCATGAGCTTAGAATCTCTTTTTTGAACTTGGCAAACCATTCCCGACTCGTATTTGCACCTACGGCATCATTATCATTATCATTATAAGCTTCAGTGGTCCATAGCCTTGCTTCCTCTGCATGAAATGTGAACAGTGTCGAATGTGTGCATTTTATACAGAAAACAGGGTTCAACAAAAATTGTGGGGGAGAGTGGGAGACAATATTGCAAAATACGGGAGACTTGGTCGGTCTGTTTATATTTAGCCATGATATTCACCAAAGTAAAGTAATATTATCACTTTTTCGCAAACAATTCTTAAAGAGTGTACCTACACAAGCAATAAAGAACTGATTAAACTTCGGAATCGGCAAACTGGGTTCGAATTTCGAGACGATCGTTTCTTCCGGGGCTGCGAGTTGTGATGATAATAATGATGTTGATGAT
>VCCN01000233.1:5741242-5751585 GCA_006491835.1 Architeuthis dux | reverse complement strand
ATACATACTCATTTATAAATATTTATACTCTTATATGCTTTTCTTTTTTTTAACCTTTTTATACACTTGCTATCTTGTAGCATCCAATTTTTTGTATGCAGTCATCTCTTGTTATCTATTTAACAGACCTTGACCTTCTGCCATGTTCATCTTCTCTTCCTTGCACACAAAACCATGCAAAAGCAAATAATTCCATAACCCCACCTTAATCCAACCCCCACACAGGCATCTAATTCATCTACACAAACAGGAATATTAGGACTTGCTTTCTTCGTGGATCTTCTGTAAATACACACACTCGTCCTGCCCTCCACCCCACCCCATCATTGGCCCCAAGAAAGTGCAGAACATTTCTACAGCTTGGATATATCTCCTCCTATAGTGCCTCACCTAACTGCGAACATTTTACAGTCTTTGGTCATGTTATCGTATCGTATCCTTTGCTTCCAATGAGTCATCCAGATATAATTGACATCAAATACGTAGCATAAAGAATGCATTAACAGTCATATTAAGATGCCAAGCATTTCATGAAGAAAATGGTCAAAATGTTTGGACAAGATATTATTGGAGCTGGTCAGCTAGCTCACTCTTTTCTAGATTAGTCCCTCTCAATATTTTTGTCCTCATCAATCTTTTTCCCTTTTTTTACATGTTCAATTCTTTTTATACAAGTTATGAAAAAGACAAATACATTATAAACTATAAGTTTCCCTCCTTTAGTAATTTATATTTACAAAAATTTATTTTTATTTATAATTAAAAATTAGATGTATAACAATGCTACATGAAAAATGCCATATATTTAAAAGGGAGAATACAAGACGACACACCATATAAAAGACAACATCAAAGACAACATGCCATATACAGAAGAAGCTGCTTATTGTGATCACTTTGGGACAGGGTCTTTTAGATGACAATAATTGGCTGATAACATTAAGCAAAGGATATAAAAATTGGAACAATTTACATTCATTGTTATAAATTTACATTCATTGTTATTATTAATTCATTGTTATGTTATTAAATTCATTGTTATAAACACCTTTACATTATTAAAAATTCAATAATAAAGATAGAATATTTAATAATAATTTTCAATTCATTTAAATAAAGTGTTTGGTACTGACTGATTTTGACAACAATAGCCAATTTATGACATTATCCATGATTATAATAAACGGCTTCCTCAGTATATAAAAACAAAACAATAAAGGACAACGTGTGTGATGTTTTAAATAATTAAATAAATATTTTTAAATTATCCTCCAGAGGTCACATTTACTTAAAGAGTCTCCAGAAATTACCCGTCAAGAAAGACACCATAGTAAAAACAAGAAAAATCAAAATACTAGTCTGAGTAAACCTTCTCAGAAGGAATAAGATATGAAATGTTAAATTTTTCTTCTTGGCAGCTTTGAAATAAAGAGAAACTGACTGACTGTAATTTGAGTTTTCTTAGGCTTCAGTCTCTGTTCTGCCACTGAGCCCTACCTACAACTAAAATAATTGTAGATATTCATACTATGAGAATGCAAGCTTGGGAAAAGAATCTTCTGCCCTAGTTTGATGTTTTTCTTCAATTTCTTTTTTGTTTCCCCCAGAATTGTAAAAATGTAAACAATAAAAAGAAACATTATTTGTTAGGGAATGTCAATACTGATGTTGTCATCCGAAAGTGTGTAGGGAGCTGGTGGGGCCCTGTAGAAAAAGAACATAAAAAAGCAGTTACTCCAAGACATTCGGCAATCAGGTCTCCTAGTTCTCTTTAATCGCAGGGATCAAATTGGGAGGGGTTAGTGCAACTGTGTGGGTGGAAATAGTTCCCTTGAGAACTTTGTGTAACTTCAGAATACTTTTAAAAGAAATAGTTAGGATCAGACCTTAAAATTTGTTGAAATTATTCAATCAATTCTTTGTGGTCTATTTAAAAGAAATCTTATTTTTCCTTTTTGTAATCCTTAATTTTAATTCTTTTTTCTTTGTTTTTTCTTCTATACTTCATCTTTGATTTGTTCTCACCTCTTCCTTCTTCTTTCCTTTCGTTCATTATCTTTTTACTTTCTTTATTTTTTTACCATTTTTCCTTTTATCATATTACTTTGTCTCAAACCCCCGCCACCAAAAGTCATCTTTTTGCTATTTGAGGAATTGATTCCTTTGTTTACTTCTTAGTTATGCATAAATATTTATATTATAGGATTTTGGGTGCAATTTATTATAGCCATTAAGAATATTAAGACCATTCTGAACTTGATGAATGGTATCAAGTCAAATAAAGCCCCCACCCCCCCAAAAAAAAATTAAGAAAGCTATGATGAGTTTACATCACTTTCTAAGAACTTCAAATGCCCAAAACATTTCTTTGAAAAGAAGTAATTAAATTTTGGGTACCAAAGACAATTCATTACTCCTTCTGGCCTTTTATTCTTAAACTTTCACACAGGAAAGAATACCCAGAAAGATGAGTTTGGATGGTATGGGGTTTGAGAAGAAGAATTCCTACTTTGTCTGCTTTTCTTCTCATTTGGTTTATCTCCTTCCATTTGTCTTATCCTTATTTTGGTTCATTTTCCTTTCTTTTTCCCCCTGTTTTTCCTCCTCTTTCCTCTCCTCTCCTTCATTTTTAACCTTTCTTTTTTTCTTCTTCTTTCTTTGATTTCATTTTACTTTTCTTTTCTGTCATATTCTATCCTTCTTTTCCTATTTTTCTTTTCATCTCCTACTAATTAATAGACTATGGACTATGTCTGTAATGCCCTGTCCTAAAGAATTCATAACTCAGAAACTACTTGATCGATCTTGACCATAATTGGCAGGGATACCGAATATCATGCAGGGATCTCAAATATAAATGCAGGTGGGGGCGGGGGGATCCATACAGTTATCTACCCTGCATCGTAGATATTTGTCCTAGAATTCATAACACAGAAACTACTTGGACAATCTTGACCAAACTTGGTTGGGGTACTGAGTATCATGCAAGAATCTCAAATTTAAATATCGGGGTTGATCCATGCACAGTTAATTCCATTGCATCGTAGCTATTTGTCCACATCACCAAATATCTCTAAAGATTTTTGATGAATTTCAATGAAATTTTGTGGAATCGTGGGTCATAAGAAGGAAGCGATTCAATTTTTGGGGCCGATCTATGTACAGTTGTTGCATTGTAGCCAGAGGTATTGAATTAAACTACCCCATAAAAAATGTTTGATCTCCTTTTGGCCTTCTGCAGGAACTAGCTGACTCCCGCCCTTGAGGCAGGTTTTCAGCTATTTCATTGTTTTTCTATTCTGTTTTTGTGTTTTTTACTTTTCACAATCCTTCTTAATTTTAATTTCCTTTCTTTATTTTTCTTTTCTCTTCTTTATCTTTTACTTGTTCTCACGTCTTCTTTTCTTTCATTTATTATTTTTTCACCTACTTTTGTTTTTGACTATTTTCCTTTTATCATTATTCGCTTGCTTTCACTTTTGATTTTGTTTCTCTTCCATTTTTCTTTGACTCTCTTTTTTTTCAACTGCTTTTTCTTTCTTTTTCCCCCTCTTCTTTCATCTTCTGCCCTTCATTTTAATTTTTCTTATTTTTTTTTCTATTCCTGTGCTTCTTCTATTTTAAATCTTTTAAAAAATTTTTTTCCTTTTCCAGTATTTTCCTTTTTCCCTCAGATATATTTTATATTTCTTTTCTTCTTCTGCCATTTTCCTTTCTGTTTGCTTTTCCCCCTTTTATTCTTTTTTGATATTTTTTATTTATCCTTCTTCTTCACTTTCTCTACACTCTTCTTTTTTTATTCTTTTATCATAAACTTTTATCTTTTTCTTTCCATATCATCTCGTCAACATAGGTTTCTTCAGTTTTTAAGTGATTCTGGCTGTCTATTTATCTATGTATATGTCATGCATACAGGCAGCACCAATGGAGTTAGAGGGCTGAAAATTTAAACATTTACTTCTTTTACTTAATTCAGAATTTTTAGTGATCTAACATCCTTCAATAGAAATAACTTATTCAGTGATCACCGCTTTTTCCAATTTTTTTTTTATTGATCACCCCCAATATGGTTTACTGCCAAAAGATGTTGGTCACGTGATGGTTTCTACTGAGTGATTAACCAGACCTGTTTCTTTTTTTTTCCAACCATCTTTTCCTTCTACATCTGCCCTTTCTTCTTATTTTAATTTCTCTTTTTTTCTTTCAGTCATTCATTTTTTTCTTTATTCTACTTTATTGTCTTTTTTTTTCAGGTATCATTCTGTCTTATATTTTTCATTCTTATCTTTTCCTTAGTGTTCTTTTCATCATCTGTTTTTGTTTTTTTTTCAGCTTTTACTTATTTACCCCCCCCCTCCTTCTTTCCTTTTTCTTTCTTTTCTTCTCCTCCTTTTTTCTTTTTCAAGCATGGCCTGGTTTTTCTATAAAATTTTGTAACTGACATTCATGCATTCTGTTTTCCTAGCCATCAGCATCTGGAATTCTTGTCACAACAGAAAATATCCCCCCTCCCCTTCTGAGAACACACACATGATTAAATCAAGGAACCTTCTGTCACATAACAAGCAGGAACCTTTTTCTGTTGATCCATTCCATAACAGGAAAAAGATCAGATTTTGTTCAAAACCTGCGAAGTTGTTTATACAATTTTTGACAGCATTTGGCAACATTTGGCAATATTTGTTTCTGTAATTAAACTATTTTTCAATTTAAGCCCCATTAAAATGTCTGAAACAAAAATAAATAATCATTGCATAAAAAATAAAACAAAAAATATCGTCCAAAATGCAATGTAATTCATTGAAAAATGAAAAAGTGTCACATGGAAAGGCAGGAGCTTGAACCATATACATTGCTCAACTCTCTACCTCACTCAATGATCATATTTTAAGCACTTAATATGATGTGGTTCCCTATGCCGACAGTATGAAATTCAAAGAATAGATAATTTTATATCCGACAGAATATAATAATTATAAAGACATTTATTAATTGGATCAGCTCGGCATCAGTGTTAGCGATTGATAAACAAGCAGCCTAGATCATATAAATAAACAAAAAAATGAGTGCTGTGCAAGGATCGAACCTGTGTCGACCCTAGAAGCAGCCTATATGCGGCCCTGCTCTTAACCACTGAGCTATCTCTCTACGATCGTATTTTAGGCACGTAATATGATGTGGTTCCCTATATATTAATTATAAACATTGTATAGTCTGCTTTCTTTCTTTCTTTTTCTCTATATCTTCTCTTTCTTTTTTTCTTTCTTCCTTGTACTTTCTATTTTTCATTTCGAGAACTGACTTAAAAAAGAATTCAATATTCCTCTTTCTTTGCCTACTCTCTCTATCTATCTTTCCTTTCTTATGAACACTATTAACCGATTCAAAAAGTCTGAACGAAAAACTTTTTGGCTTCCATAGAACTGTCGATTTTCAACGCAGTTAAAAAAAAGCTTAAACTCTGAATTTCTATTTCCCATAATATCTACTAGTGTAAAAATAACTGCAGGCTATTATTGTCAGGGATATAGAAATTCTTTTTTATCTTAATATTTCCTGCTGAAATAATGGGGACTTACATGACATCAAATACTGTGAATATTGATTGTTCAAAGACAAAGTCATTCAGCCAGTAACATCTTGGCAGTCAGTACAATAAAATAGAAATAACAAAAGAGATATATATTCCTCATAATTTCATAGCGCTACTGTCCTTGGTATATCAAATGTATGATCATGATGAGAACAAAAGAAGAAGAGACAGAGAGGAAAAAATGAAAGAGAGAGCATAGGAGAAAGTATAGGCTCCCTGTCAAAGTTGACAATGAATATAGCAACTTTTGACAGTTATTACTGTCTGGGCAATAGTTATGGGAGAGTGATTTGCCCAAGTGCTCACTCACACACTGTCTTGTCACCCATCATGGCATACCAGAGACAAGTAATTTTTGGTCAAGATATTTGGTGATGAGATAGAACACAGGGATATGGATTGATACCTTTCCCAAAGGCATTCTTGGCTGGAATTCAAACTCAGTTTACCGATACTGTTTTGTATGCGGATAACCATTAGGCTACCTTACACATCCTGAATCAAATATAATAATAAGAAGAATGTGAATAAACAATGAGAATGAAAGAGAGAACTTTAAAATAAAGAAAAAGGCAGAAAAAAACTGATGAATAGAAAGTGAATTAAAAAATAAGTGTGGAAGGGAGAACGAGGGGATAAAAGTGTGATTGAATTGAAAGAAGGAGAGAAATTAAAGGGGGAAGAGAAAAAGGAAAGGCGAGAGAGAGAGGAGAGAGAGAGATTGGGAGACATGGTTTATGTATAAAATTCTGATCAGGTTAAACAGAAAAAAATCAAAAAAAAATCATTGCTACCAAAGGTTTAAGTTATTCATCTGTTCACACATTTATATGTATGTATGTATCTATGTATCTATCTATCTATGTATCCGGACTTCACCCAGCCCTAAACGTGCATAGTAGAAACTTGAAATTTTGTATGCATACTCCCCTCAATGAATAGGGAAAATTCTTTTTTTTGTTTTTTGAAAATTACCCTCCAAAATAGGGTTTTAGTGGGGGGTTAAATTTTCAATGATAACTTATGCTAAATTGGTCACTAGTTTGTGCCCGCTTGTTCTTTGAAAATTCAGACATTCTTTAGTGATCACAGACCAACTTTTTAATTGATCACCACCAACACAGCATATATGGGTGGCTGTCATTCATAATTTCCCTTGAAATGCTAGTTTCTCTCTTTCTTTCAATTTCATCACTCTTCTATTCTCTCCCTCTCTCTTTCTCTCCCTCTTCCACACTTATTTTTTCTTGTTCTTTTTTCTCTATTTCTGTTTCTCTTTTTTTCATCGTCACTTTCCTATCACTTTTATTCTTTTTATTTTACTCTCTGCTCCTCTTTGGGACAGTAGTAATTTTTATGGATAATCATAAAGTGAACAAGCTCGGCTTTTTGGCTAAGATCAAAGTGTAGTATCTGTTCTTCGAGACCACCATGTCCTCAAAGTTCGGAGAAACACGGCCCGTAAGGGGTCCTTGTTGCATGCTCAGGATTCGTAGTCACGGGGACTTGGGATCTCCACCCACCCCCTCCTATCTGCACGTTCGCGTGCAGGACCCCACCCTAAAACTAACCTTGTGTCATATTTGCCATCGTATGGAGACAAATAAAGAAAATTTGTTCTTCGAAACGTTCATGGCTTTGAAGTTCGGATCAACACTGCTCGGGATACGTTGCAGAGTTGAGAGGTTGCACATGACATCGAAGCCTTCTGCACGAAAAGTTGAGTGGACCCTTGCCCAGGATTCATCCCGCATGCTCAGCTGTAACCACTGACCAGCTTTCCCCACAATGTCCGCTTGACCCCACCCTAAAAAAGACCTTGTGTCAAACTTGCCATTGTGGAGAGGCAAATAAAGAGAAGAGAGAGAGAAGAGAGAGAGAGAGAGAGAGAGAGAGAGAGAGAGAGAGAGAGAGAGAGAGAGAGAGAGAGAGAGAGAGCTAGGTGTGGTCTTTTTTCTGCCCTTTCCCATGGCAACTCATTTCCTTGATCCAGCTCACTTTATTTTATCTCAGCTAGACAAACCTTACAGAGATTAGATTAATAGTCAATAAACTTGTCACTAGAACTTTCAGCCTTAATTATCTTCTTGGGAATCCAAGGTGGAAGTGATTCTTACTTTTTATCATTTTAATGTACATACTCTGAGAATGGTGAACAGAAGCTAATAGAAGACAGCTTCAAGAACATTGACACAATCAAAGAGAAAGCTGGTTTATAACATTATTAATCATTTATTTGATTATTATTTTACATAGATAATAATTATTGGAATATTAGGATATAATCAGTTTTGGTACTGTCTATAGTTTTGAGAAGGGTCATTAATATTCAAAGGGTTTTACAACAGATTAGAACATTTTTTAGAACTTTTTATTTTAGTGTGAAAAAAAGTATACAATTTGTATATACAAGCACACATCATAGCAATCATATTTACACAATGTCTAGGGCCTCAGACCTTTTTTCAGTGGTGTAATAAACATAATTCTTCTCAAAATCATTTACATCTATTGATAGCACTACATATTCTGGTAATTTATTCTGAAGTCCCACCACTCTATTGCTAAAAAAGAATTTTCTGATCTACAATCTACTTCTATTTGCTTCTACCGTATATATGTGGCCTCTCAGTCCCTTGTATCCCCTTCTAGTAAAAAATACATCAGGGTTCACTATTTCTAAACCACGCATAATATTAAACATTTATATTAAGTCTCCCCGATCTCTCCTATTGTCTAACGATGTTAACCCTAACACTTTTAGCCTATCCTCATAACTCATACTTTTTAATTCTGGTACTAACTTAGATGCTCGTCTCTGGAATTTTTCTAAAAGATTTTCATCTCTCTCCAAGTATGGTGACCAGGCCTGTGCACAGTACTCGATGTGTGGACAGACATAAGTCTTATATAGTATAAGGAACGAGTCCTTGTCTATATATGAAAAGGTATACTTAATCAGTCTTAGCACCCTGTTCGCCATATCGATTGAACTCATTCTTGTTGCTTCGCTTTTTTCCTCCTTCTCTCTTGTTTCAACATAAACAAGAAGGAGTTCAATACGTCCGAAAAACTCTGAGTATTCTCTTTTGCTTGTGTATATTTATTGTTTAATGTTTCCCAGGTGAGGTATCATTTATATGTGTAGCATATTTTCCATATTTTCCATATTTTCTAATGTTAGTGCTAAAAAATTGAAAATTGTAAAAAAGAATGACAAACAAATAAGTATAAAGCAGAAGCAGCTGTTTATAACAAATGGGTATATGTTGAGCCCTGTCAAAGTTGACAATAGGTGTACCAACTTTTTACAGTTATTATAAAATATGTAAATACGGTTTTATTGATTTACTGAGAACGTAGAGATTTACCTAAAATATAAGAAGGAAAAAAAATGCTTTTCATTTCAGTTGTGAATTTTTTAATTCTGAATTTCTATAGTGTTTTCAGTAGTCAGGAACTAATTGAAGAGGATGATAGCACAGTATGACTGCATCCTCTTCTCAGTAGGAGATGTCAGCTATCTGGTGCCAACAAACGTCTTAAAGGGAAGTTCAATAAATCAATCGCATAAGTTATGGTAAACTGGTTCCTTATATAGGATGCACATCCTCCAGACATTGATGTCTGTCATCAGTCTATTTTATTCATCATTTGACCCATAATCTCTTCAAATACAGCATGTCTCAAGGCCTTTACAACTGTTCTGGTATTTTGCTGTTAATATTTTTATAAAAGGTTTTACTGTAATGCTACCAATGTAATTTTGACAGATTTTTTCTTTGTCAGTAAAAAGGGGTGGATTTTCTCCCTTATCGAAAATGCCATGAAAAACTTTCAAACTCTTTTTATAAAGATTTTGCATTTGTTCAATGAAGAATTTATTAGTATTTTTTTTTTACTAAGTCTAATCTATTGTGATTTTTTTTCTTGTGTTTGGAGACTCCTGTCAGATCCAGCTAACTTAGTAATAAAAAATGGAATGAATGGATAGATATTTTTATCATCTTGAAGCCAAATGAAAAACTTGTCCTGCCTGAAAATTTGTTGTCTCTTCCTTTGAAAAATTCTTTGACCTTATGAAACACCTGATCATATGACACAGTCAAGGCCAAACCATTGATTGGTTGAACCATGATTTGGAAATTTTGGGTTTAAAGTCATCTCAGCCTGCCTAGACATAGGGTTTGCCATATCTGAACATTAAAAAAAAGAGGACATTCCCAAAGATATCCTGCTCCGCCAAACACACACTTTGGTGCTATGTAACCTTGAAGCAGCTGTGATAATTACATTTGTGGGCTTTTTAAGAATTTAAAAATTCCTTCTGGAAGATTTTGAGAGCTAAATTGAGGACATCTCCGTGCAAAATACAGACGTAGCGCAATCCTACATTGACATGAAAAAGTTAAATTCTGACAATCAAATAAGCCCCCAAAATATTGAAATATTTAAGTTGTGCAATCAATTTAAATAGTTTTTATATTTCTTTTTTTAAAAATTTCCAAACCCCCAAGAGAGAGCTCTCAATTATTTTTTCTAATATTTATGACTGAAAGACAGATTTTACTTCAGAATAATCCAGCTGAACTTTGCAAACAAACCAAAGTCACTTTTACTTCATTTAACCAATTGCACTTCTTCAAACTGTAAATCTACTTGCATAATTAATAATTTTTCCTCATTGAAGTTCAAATCATAAAAAATGGAATACTATCATACACACATATAAAATTCAATGTGTATCCAT